>JAGKTI010003743.1:0-21655 GCA_018397915.1 Birgus latro
TGTGTGTGTGTGTGTGTGTGTGTGTGTGTGTGTGTGTGTGTGTGTGTGTGTGTGTGACTCTGGGCAAAGGCTTCAGGGCCTATATCTCAGGGGCAGTTGCCTATCCAAAGGCCTAGTAGTCCTCCTACACCTCCACATGTCACCACTTCGGCGCTAACATCCACCGTCCACATTGAATACATGCTAGGGCTGTCTCATACAGGACTGGTGTACTGGTATTAGCGGGGGTACTTTTACGACATGTCGGCGGGTCTTCTGGTAGATCAGGAAAGTGTACTTTTATGAAATTCAAACCCTTAAACTGTTCCCTGCCCCAGCCGGGATTCGAACCTGGGTCCATCAGGACTGCAGGCCGCCTCTCTACCGATTCAGCCACCGCCTCCCCAAATACAGTATATACAATACATGCATACCCCAGTTTAACGATGCAATGGTTAAGTAAAACCTCATCGTTGGGTGGGGTATCGTATCTCAGGGTAGATTTAACATATAAAGTATACTCACAGGGATGCATTTTTCAGCCTTGGATTTCCCCCCAACCAAATCCTAAACCCACCCAAATGAGTCCAAAAACAAGTTTCTGGCTAACCTAAACCCCCAAATAGCTTTAAAACAAGCTAAACTAAGCCTAAAAGCAGTTTATAACTTACCTAAACCCAAAAATAAAATATGAAAATCATCAAATATAAGTCTGGAAAAAATCAAACTTAGTAAACTGTACCCCCAAAATGATGATGTTCATCCCATCTGGGACTAAAACACATTTATCCAAGTCTAAAAATAGTTTATAAATCAACCTAAACACAAAATTTAAGTCTAATATATTATCAAAATCTGTTTTGGAACAAACAAAACTCATCATATTGGGGTTTGGTTGTCGTTCGGCAGAGTAGGGTGGTATTTCTACCTCCATCGTTATGCCGGGGGTATCGCATCTAGGGGTATCGTATCTCAGTGGATGCCTGTATATATAAATAAAATTATAGCAATCCCTTGGTTTTTGTGCATAATTGGTACTGCGCCTATTGCGTGATGATAAATGGAACTGCACAAGAATGGAGGCACAGAACCTATGGGATTTATCCAAACTGGTACCAGAGAAGAAGAAATAGACCAGTTTTATGACAACCTGAACACAGCAAAACAACAATGTAAGACTCATGAAATAATAATGATAATGGGAGATGTAAATGCAAAAGTGGGAAGAGGGAGAGTTGGAGATACAGTTGGTCCGTTTGGCCTTGGTGAGAGAAGCGAAAGAGGTGATCTATGGACTGACTGGTGTGCAGAAAACAGTCAGATGATTGCGAACACTTGGTTCCAATTACACCCAAGGAGACTGTATACTTGGAAGAGCCCCAGAGATAATTATAGAAATCAAATAGACCATATAACAATAAATAAAAGATACAGAAACTCAATTATAAATTGTAAAACATATCCAGGTGCTGATTGTGACAGTGACCATAACCCTGTCGTAGCAGAGGTAAGATTAAGATTAAAGAACATGCAGAGGAGAAGAGAACCAAAAATGAATCTAAAAGAACTGAGGAAAGAAGACATGAGAGAACGATATAACGTTGCAGTCCAAAATAGATACAAAGAACTTGCAGATGAGTGTGACACGAATGAAGTGGAAAACGAGTGAAAATGTTTACAAAGAGCATATGTGGAACTAGCTGAGGAAATAATACCAAGGAAAGAAAGACGAGCAAGACAAGAGTGGATGACGGAAGACATACTTGAGTTGATGGAAGAAAGAAGAAAGTTTAAACATAGTAATGCAGTAAGATACAGAGAACTAAACAGAGAAGTCAAAAGAAGATGTTCTGCTGCAAAAGAAAATTGGATAAACAAACAGTGTGATGAGACAGAAGATTTGGCAAATAGGGATACACAGATGATGTATGAAAGAGTGAAAAAACTAACTGAAGAGGAAGGTTACTTACAGGTGAAACAATAACGAAGAAGAATGGTGAGATAGCAATGGAAAAGGAGGAAGTACTAAATAGATGGAAGGAGTATGGAGGCTGTTCAAAAAGTATCCGACCTTTGGCCAGGAAAAATAGAATTATTCACCTGGCGGTCTGAAACCCTAATCCCATTCAAAGTAGTCTCCTTGGGACTGCACACACTTCTCCCAGCAGTCCTGCCATTGTTCGAAGCACTTCTGGAACGCATTTTTGGGAATGGAGTACACCTGGGTCGTCGCATTCCAAACTATGTCTTCTCGTGACTCAATCGGGTCCCTTTCGGTGGCATTTTCAGCTTGGGAAACAGCCAAAAATCACACGAAGCCACGTCGGGAGAGTAGGGAGCTTGAGCCACAGGAGTGTTGTGTTTGGCCAAAAAAGTTTGAATCAGATGTGAGGAATGAGCTGGTGCATTGTCATGAAGCAGCTGCCAAGTTCCCACTGCCCACAGGTCAGGTCTCTTGTGCCGCTCATTCCTCGTATCTGATTCAAACTTTCTTGGCCAAACACAACACTCCTGTGGTTTGTCAGGCTCCCTATTCTCCCGACGTGGCTCCGTGTGATTGTTGGCTGTTTCCCAAGCTGAAAATGCTGCTGAAAGGGACCCGATTTGAGTCACAAGAAGACATACAGTAAACCCTTGATAAGCCGAACTTTTAGAAGCCGGAATCTTCAGTTAGCCGAACTCAGGCCGAGACCACGTATGAAGTACGCCGAAATGCAAAAGTAGGGGGAGAAATGGCACCAAGTGGACTTGTGGCGCCAGTCTGCTGCTTGCTTTTGGAGACGGTAGTTGCGCCATTCTTACTGTCATTTAGTGCTGAACAGTGCTCTCCTTTTGCCTTCTGCCTTGCCATGGAAGGTTCACAGCTTAAAAGAAGTGATACTGGCACCTCTAGTCGTAAAGGAATGAAACTAAAAAAAAAAAAAAAAGTGCGCGTGTGACAGTGTAGTGATCATGATTAAAGTTCAGTACTATTATTACTGAAAGTGTTACATTGCAGTCTATTACAGTGATTACATTTAAGTTTAGTTCTTAATATAGAGTGAAATAAATACTGGGTACTGTTTAGAATTTACGTTACAGTATGAAAACCACCTCCCACCACCTCTGTCTCCAAAACAAAACAAACTGCCAAAGAATCTACTGCTTCTAACGGAAGGTGTTACACTGCAGTCTATTATAGTAATTATATTTAAGTTTAGTTCTTAATATAGAGTGAAATAAATACTGGGTACTTTTTAGAATTTACGTCAAAGTATGAACTAACCCAACTCCACCACCTCTGTCTCCAAAACAAAACAAACTGCCGACCATCTTCTGCCTCTGATGAAAGGCAAATTATGTGCACTGAATTCTTTCTATTTTGTCTTTCTTTATTAATTTATACACTGTATATGCTTCTTTACTTTAGTGTTAAGAAGACAAGTAATAAGTATTGTTATTGCAATTTGGGGGGGTGAAAATCCATCTCCAACACACGTTACTGACAGTCGGTACTGCCTCTGTGAATGATTTTCTACCAATTAACCACTTCAGTACTGTGACGTCTACTTCTACTTTATTTACGCTTCCTCCAGCCGATTTTATGGCACTCAGGACTAGACTCACATACTGAAGGGGCTAACGAAGGCTGTACCAACCCAGTGCACTTCCACAGATCCAACCTACACTGACTACAATTGTCTGGTGGCAGCAAGAACAAAATCAAAATACACCCAGCACTGAAGGGGTTAAATGTATATTAAATGCACTATATTGTTTTTTGTCATAACTAATTTATTTATATATGCTTCTTTAATTTAGTGTTGAAAGGACAAGTAATAGGTATTGTCTTAGCAATTTTGGGGGGTGATAATTCGGTAATTTAGCAATTTTGGGGGGTGAAAATTCGGTAAGCCGGAAAATTCGGTAATTCGAACCAGGGTAGAGCCCCGGCTTATCAAGGGTTTACTGTACAGTGGGGCCCCTTGGATAGCGACCTTATTAGTCCAACAAAATGGCCACTATCCGTGAAATTGCTACCCGAGGGGCAAACTTCTTACCTAAAAAAATTAATACAGTCCTGGACTCCTTCAGCTATACCCCGAATTTCCTCCATTACCCATCAGTATCACGTCATATTTCTTCAGTACAGTACTGTAATAAGATAAACGTATACTACATACAGTATTCAAAAAGTTATCTTTTTCTTTTCCTCCACGCAGTATTCTTTCTTTGGCTTGCCACGCATGTATTGTCTGGCCTTTTCGGTCACTTTTACATTACCAGTACTTCCTGTTTTTTCCCTGGGCAACCACCACCACATGGGCCAGCCCCCAATGTTGAAGCCATGATATTAGAACACTCAGTAGCCAGACAATAAATGGAAGGTCACAAAAAACTTTAACAATGGCGAGAGACTGTGACAAGTTGAATGGATGCGCGGTGTGTGGATAAACAAACAATCTTCTTCTTCTTCTTGGGGTAACTATGGGGAGGTTCACCTTCCACCCGTCAGTATCGCTTAGATATTGGCATTCCCTCAAAAGGAAAGGTAAAGGAAAAATTTAAAACTGTAAAATTTGGTAGGAGAGAGAGAGAGTTGGAGATTAGTTATAAGAAAAGCTTAAGATACATACTTTCACATGGGCCAATGAACTACGGTCCTGACTCCTTCAGGTATATCCCTAATTTCCTCCATTAACCATTAATATCACGTCATATTTCTTCAGTAATAAGATAGTATATTACATATTCAAAGATTAATAAACTTACTTTTAATTCGTTTTGAGTGCCACCTACAGGCCAGTCCTGCAGTGGACCTCAGTGGCTGATGACGACGATACTGTTATCAATTGTAGTTACCGTACCGTGGCAACCTGCTAGAGCCGCTAATAAATAAATACCTGTACTACACTCCAACGAAACCCTAAATTCCTACTGTGAACACTAATAAAATAAACTTACTTAACATGCAAATGGATAAACAAACTTTTAAATCATTTTTGCTATTTATTGTTGATATTACTGTCGTGCTTGGTGGCTATTGTACCGCAGCAACCTAGCAAAACGGCCCTGACTCTGCTCACTCTCCCGCTCTCATCCCTGCTAGAGCCGCTAAAAAATAAATACCTGTACTACACTCCAACGAAACCTTAAATTCCTACTGTGAACACTAATAAAATAAACTTAACATGCTAATGGATAAACAACTTTTAAATCATTTTTGCTATTTATTGTTGAAATTACTGTCGTGCTTGGTGGATATTGTACCGCAGCAACCTGGCGACCACAGACCTGACTCTGCTCACTCCCCATCTCTCATCCCTCATCTTTCTCTTGTCCCTCACGTCGTAACACATGCAAACATACTTCATTCTCGATGTGATGGGCCTCTGTTTCCTCATCTTCCCAACCATCATATAGGTCCTCCTCGAGCTGAACAGGGGGCAGCCACCGAAGTTGAGGCCATGATAGAGCACTCAGTCCCCAGACAATAAATGGAAGGTCACAAAAAACTTTAACAATGGAGAGACTGAGGGTTGAATGAACACACGGCTCATGGATAAGCAATGGGTCAATGAACTGACTGAGGATAGACTTGCACTCACTGTCTGTTACCAGGGTCTGACCTTGGCAACTCTGCCCATCCACCCACTACAAATGAAGATCAGTTCCCATGTACCATCAGCATTCAGATCAGATCAGATGATATTCGCCCAGTATTGCTTTTGAATCAGGTTCCGACCCTGGCAACTCTGCCCACCTGCTAGCTACATGTTAAATGCCTAGCGGATTTTCACTAACAGTGCAACATCAGCATGAGGATAGACTCGCACTCACTGTCAGTGTTACCAGGGTCCGACTTTAGCAACTCAGCCCATCGCCCACTACAAATGAAGGTCGGCTTGCATACACCATCAGCATTAAGATCAGATCAGATGATATTCGCCCAGTATTGCTTTTGAATTAGGTTCTGACCTTGGCAACTCTGCCCACCTGCTCGCTACGTGGTAAATGCCTAGCGGACTTTCGCTAACTGTGCAGCATTAATCGCTATGAGATAGTTTCTTTCCTGTCGCTACCCGTGGATTCGCTACCCAAAAAAACGCTACCCGAGCGGCCCCACTGTAGTTTGGAATGCGATGACCCAGGTGTACTCCATTCCCAAAAATGCATTCCAGAAATGCTTCGAACAATGGCACGACTGCTGGGAGAAGTGTGTGCAGTCCCAAGGAGACTACTTTGAAGAGGATTAGGGTTTCAAACCGCCAGGTGAATAATTCTATTTTTCCTGGCCAAAGGTCGGATGCTTTTTGAACAGCCCTCGTATATCGAAGAATTGTTCAGTGATGATAGAGTGGAGCAGTTAACGCTTGATGTAGAAATGACTGGCCCTGCTATTGGTGAGGATGAAGTAGAGAAAGCAATTAGAAAAATGAAGGCAGGAAAGGCAGTTGGAGAAGATGGTGTGGCAGTGGAGATGTTGCATGCTCTGGGCAGGATTAGTATTAGAAAGATAACCAGCATTGCAAATAAGATACAATAGTGGAGAACTCAGTGACAATATGTGTAAGTCAATATTTTTAACTATACCAAAGAAACCGGGAACTCTAGAGTGCATAAACATAGAACTATAAGTATTATAAGTCAAATAGTAAAAGTAATCTTAAGGATAGTGCTAGAGAGAATTACAGCAAAGATAAGGAATGAGATGGAAGAAGAGCAGTATGGTTTTATTGAAGGAAAAGGAACAAGAAATGCTGTATTTATACTAAGGATGTTAAGTGAGAGAAGTAAAGAGATGCAGAAAGATATGTATTTATGTTTTATAGATTATGAGAAGCCATTTGACCGAATCAGACATAAAGATTTAACTGATATACTGAAAAGTATTGGAGTAGATGGAAAAGACTTAAGAATTATATACAAGCTATACTGGAATCAGAAAGCGGCAGTAAGAGTGGGAGCAGATCAGAGTGATTGGATAGATATAAGAAGAGGAGTAAGACAGGGGTGAATTCTATCTCCAGATCTGTTCTCCCCGTACAGCGAGATGATAATGAGATCAGCTGAAGGACGAGAAGGATTTGAGGACGAAATATAAATAATATAAGGTACGTAGATGATATGGTACTGATTGCTGACACTCAGGAGAAACTTCAAGATATTATGACAGTGGTGAAGGAGACGAGTGAAGAAAAAGGTCTGACAATTAATGTGGATAAAACGGAAGTGATGGTAGTTAGTAAGAAGGCACAAGTCCCTAGGTGCAGTGTAAGAGTGAATGATAAGATGATTCAGCAGGTGAGAAGATTTTGCTACTTAGGAAGCAACATTACGGAATATGGTAGATGTAACGAAGAAATTAAAAGAAGAATATTTGATGCGAAGAAGGCAATTCAGAAGATGAGAAATATACTAAGTAACAGACACCTTTCAATACGAACAAGAAGAAGAGCAGTTAAAACTTACGTCTGGTCTGTGTTGTTATATGGATGTGAAGCTTGGACTAGTAGTAAAAAGATGGAGATAAAGTTGGAAGCTTTTGAAATGTGGTGCTGGTGAAGGCTTTTGAAAATTTCTTGGACAGAGAGAATATCAAATGAAGAAGTGTTGAGGAGAATGGATATCAGAAGAGAATTATTGGCACACGTGAGAGGAAGACAGATGAGATTTTTAGGACATGTTATGACAAGAGGAAAGATAGAGGACCTGAGTTTAATGGGAAGAGTCCCAGGTAGTAGAGCAAGAGGCAGGCAAAGAGAGAAGTATATGGATGGAATAGTAAGAACAGCGAGGGGAGGAGACACGGCTGGACAACTGCTGCAAATGACAGAAGACAGAGAGGTGTGGCATTCCATGGTCGCCAACGTCTGCAAGGGCACGGCACTTCGGTAAGGTAAGGTACCAGGTACCCTACTTGTAAACTCAAATTTTCCCTTTTATAACAATTTAGAACCACTAAATTCATACATACTGTTATGCTAAGTATCATAAATGCATAGAGGCATAGTAAGTAATAGAAAATTATGAAAAGGGAACAATGGGGAAGAAACATGTACCATACGTAGACCCAAGATGGACTTGACATAAGGGGTTCTAAGGCTAGGGGGTGGAGAGTTACTGGTCTCCACCACCTGAGATTAACTCCTGGAGCAGGGCCTAATCGTCTAATCCCTCCAAGTCATCAGAACCATAGACTCTGCATCATCGCTGTCGGCAGAAACCAGTTCAAGTGAGCGATAACAAAATTTTTTAGCCAAAAAATGCACAACAGCAACAGAAGTGCAGATTTTCATCTAGATATGATAACAAAAACCACTATCCAAGTATGGGAAAACAAAACAGTCACTGTTTATACTGAACAAAGTTATCTTGCATAATTTAAAATTCAGTAATTTGGGAAAGGCAATACAGATTTTATAAGTAAAGACAGAGGAAACTTCTT
The DNA here is from genome assembly GCA_018397915.1 of Birgus latro. Taxonomy (NCBI): domain Eukaryota; kingdom Metazoa; phylum Arthropoda; class Malacostraca; order Decapoda; family Coenobitidae; genus Birgus; species Birgus latro. The sequence goes on from JAGKTI010003743.1 coordinate 8,408, forward strand.
GATACAGAAATCACCACAAGGAAGAAAGAAATTAAAACAAATGAAGTTCGTATAAATGAATTCCATGATAATCTTTGGTCCTCAGTCTTCAGGCTTGATTTTTACTGTTTGGTCTAATTTGTGTGCCACAAACTTAATGTACTAAGAAAAAATGTTTGCAATAGACATGAAAGAAATCACACAGGACTGGTGCCCAACACTTATTTAAATCAGGTGACACCCAGAAAATGATTTTTATCATTCAGACACTTCTCTCTCAAAAAGGGAACAGTTCCAATTGCAGTATCCTTAGGGATAGAGTTTATCTCCCAGTTTTTCTATCTATCTATTGCCAGATGCCTCAATCACGTAAGAGATGGCCACAAACAAATTGCCTCCATGTAGCCCTGTCGAACGCCATTTCACTGCCCTGCTCCCAGTTCACATCCCCCTCCTTCAATTACCTCTCCACTCCATCCCTCCATCTCATCCTTGGCCTCCCCCTTCCTCTCCCTCCCTCCACCTCACTCACATACACTCTCCTCATCAGTCTCTTGTTCTCCATCCTCTCCACATGGCCAAACCACCACAATGTATTTCTCCAAATGCTTTCTATTACATCCACATCTACACCACAATGCTCCTTCACTTCCTCATTTATCAGTCTGTTTCTCTACTTAACTCCACGTCCTCACCTCAAATAACTCATTTCCACTGCTCTCACTCTTGACTTCTGTTCCTCCAACGAGGTCCATGCTTCACTTCCATACGTTATGGTTGGTATCACAATACTGAGATCCACAGACATTTTTACCTCCATACTCACTTCCCTGTTCCTTATTACTGCTTTCAAATAACCAGCAACCTTTCTTCCTTGTTGCACCCTTTCAAGCATTTCACCCTCGAAACTTCCATCCTTACTCATCACACTACCCAAGTACTTAAATGCACTCAAATTTTCAATATCCTCCTCATCCAACCTCATTGTTCATTAAGTGGCTTCAGTTCTCTTGAAGACCATAACTTTACTCTTCCCTATATTCAACATTAGATTCTGTTTCTAACACACCAAGTCTTGCAGGTCTCCCTCATCTTCACTTAACAATACAGTATCATCTGCAAACAACAGTAGAGGATGTTTCCAAATACTGTCCTCTCTCATTTGGGTTCATCCAAGATCGATTGCCCTACCTTGTACATCTTTTATAACCTCATCCATATACAGACTGAACAATCATGGGGACATGACACACCCATGTTTCAATCCAACATTCAAAAATAAAAAGTCACTCAGTTCATTATCCACACGCAGCCTTAGCCCCCTCATACATACTCTTCATGGCATTCAACAACTTTCCATTTACTCCATACAGTATATTCTTAATACTTTCCATATTCCTTGTCTATCCACCCTGTCATGCTTTCTCCAAATCCACGAAGGCTGCATACAACTTCTTTCTCATCTCTAGAAGCTTTTCCACTAATGACCTAAAAATGACTACTGTATCTGATCTACATAACTCTGCCCTTCCTAAAACCATCCTGTTGTTCTCCAACTAATTCCTCAGTTACTTCCCTAACTCCGTCAATAAGTATCTTACCATATACTTTTCCTGTTACACTAAGAAGACAAATGCCCATATGATTAACACACACTTCTTTTCCCTGTTTTCCACTGTACAGGGGAATAATTGTACCTGACTTCCAATTCTCCAGAACTCTACCTTCTCTTCAGGCCAATCTGCACATTTTCCATATCCATTCTACTACTATCTGGGGCTTTCCCCATTTTGACTGTCTTCATTACTTCCACTACTTTCATCCCACTGATTTCCTCTCTTCTCACCTCCCTCCTTCTCCCAGCCATTCATACTCGCATTACTTTCTGTGTTCAAAAATTCCTTAAAGTGTTCTCCCCATCTGCTCACTTCTTCTCCTTTCTCCACTAGCAATGTACCATTTTTATCTTTCATTCCCCAACTTAGTTTTCTACCACCCTGTCTAACTCTCTTTACCCCTTTTCAGAACATTTTCTAACATTCCCTCCACTCTACACTTAAATTCCTTCCACATTCCTCATCCACTCTCTTCTTACTCTCTCTTACTAATCTTTTCACCTCTCTTCCACTCTACATATAACTCTTTCTTCTGTCGCTCAACTTCCTCCATGCCCCTGTTTCTCATCCACTCACTATATGCTTTCTACTTTTGTGCCACAGCCTGTCTCACCTCTTTCTCCCACGATGATGTTCCTTGCACCCCCTTTCGTCTTCTCCTCACGCGACACACTACCTCACATGTACAGGCTTCCTCAGTGAATACCTTGCACACACTTTCCACATTCCCAGTCTGCTCCAAATCATATTTACCCAATCGCTCCTCCACTTCTCTCTTATATTCTGCCATTTTTCAATGCTCTTGCGACCTATCTACCCTCCTTGTATGGACTACTTCCTCCTGTCCTTCCCTTCTCCTACTCCTCCATTTCACTTGAACCTTGACTTTCACCACCACCATGTGGTGGTCAGAAAGTCCACTCCCTCAGCCTCTGTATGTTCTTCATCCATTACACACTTCTATCATCCACACACACACATAATCAATCACTGCCTTCTGTTCATTCAGTTCACCACACACCCTTCTCATCACTCACCACCTATACCTGTGGATCATTTTGTGTTTAAAGAGGGTACTGGCTATCAGCAACCCCTTCCCTGCACAAATGTCCACTACAGCACTGCCATTCTCATCCACTTCTGCAGGCACACCCCACTCTCCAACTACTCTATCCACCTTCAATCTCCAATCAAAAACACCCTCTCATTCCTTTCAAGCTTTTCCATGCACACTTCCACATTTGTCTAGACCTCTTTTTTCATTCTAATTGCATGACCTTGCATTGGTGGATGCACACACACAATCACCCACATTTGTAGTCTAACTTTCAATCATATCTACACAATCCATGAGCCAACAGATCCATACTCTCTCATATTCTCCTTCCATCTCCTGCACACAACAATACAAACTCATCCTTTTGCCCTCTCATTTTCACCTACTCCTGCACATACGGTAGGCGCGGAAAGTATTGACGCTAAAGGGCCGACGTCATTCTTTTTCGCGTTAAGTGAAGTAGGGTCAATACTACCCTCCCCTGTGATGCGAAATGAGCTGACGCTTTTTCAACGGGAGCTGGCATCCCTGCTTGATAGGTCTGGCACCACAGGAGCAGGCTCAGTAATGTTTGGGCAGCCACAGGAGGAGGATTGTCTCTGTGTGTGATGCACCACAAGGGCAGGTTTTGACTCAAATAACACAGTTATTTGGTTACCTACCACATTCTTATCATGCCTAAAGTAACCACAAGCAAGGACAAACGTGTGGAAGTGATTATTTTATACAAAGCTGGCCACAAACTCCCATTTATTGCAAATCAGATGGTGTTAGACTGAGAACAGTGCAGAGACTGGTGAAGCAGTTCAAGGACAGTGGGGAGGCCATTCCTCCCACTCCACTTCCCAAGCCTGGGAGACCTCGTAAGACAACCTCCAGGACCCGTCAGCTGATCTCAAGGCAAGTTAGCAAGGATCCAAGGCTAACAGCACGGGATTTAAAAGAAAAGAACCCACAGTTGCTGGCAGATGTGTCTGTCAGAAGTGTGCAGCAGCTGTTGCATGACGATCTGGGCTACAGGAGTTTTTGTGCTTGTAAAAAACCACTGCTAACTGCACTTCAGAAGAAAAAGAGAGTAAATTTTTGTAAGAAATATCTTGCCTGGAGTGAGGAGCAATGGAAAACTGTGCTTTGGAGTGATGAGTCAACATTTACTGTCACTGGTACCCCTTCATCACGAGTGTACCGCAAACCAGGCAGTGACCCCCTGGATCCTAAGTACACTTCCAAGTTTGTTAAATACCCAGCCTCACTCATGGCTTGGGGCTGCTTTACATATTATGGTGTTGGTAGGTTGGTAATTCTACATGCAAATGAAAAAGTGAACCAGAACAATTATTTGGAGCTCTTATGTGATGTTTTAAGTGACTCTTTTGATAAAACCAAGGCAAGAGTATTTATGCAAGATTCTGCCCCTGCACATGTTGCAAAGTCAGTGAAACAGTGGCTAACAGACTGTGAGGTTCCCTTCATTCGAGATTGGTCCGGAAACAGCCCAGATATCAATCCCATTGAGAATTTATGGGCGCACATGAAGCGGCAGGTGCGTAGTATGGACACATCATCTTTGCCTAAACTTGAGGCTGAAGCTATGGAGCAGTTTTAGTCCGTCTGTTCTGCAAAACTACGCCATCATTCTCCCCAGACGCCTTAAGAAGATAATAAAGGTGAAGGGGAATGCCAGTAAATACTAAATTCAATGGTGAGTGTTAATTTATTTGTTTCTCCTTGCTAACCATAAGAATGTTTTCTTTTTTAAGATGGCGTCAACACTTTCCACGCCTACTGTATACCCCAACCATACTCCCATTCTCTTACACTCTCACTCCTCCATTTTGTCTCAGTTATTCCACATACATCCACTTTTGCATCCTCAAGCACCTGGACAATCTCTCTCTCTTTCACCTCATCATTTGCATCCCTTACATTCCATGTTGGAGTCCGTACCATGTCTTTTGTTCGATCCTTAATCGTCTCCTGTTGGTCAGTCCTGGTCAGAGGCTTCTTGTTCATATTTTTAGTTAGCTGTTTTCCAGGAAGGGGTACTAACCCTCTGCCAACCCACTTCCCGTCATGTCGAGAACAGGTGTTGGTTGGTTATAAGGGTACCACCCAGCCTTGTAAATGATTTCCTGGTTTAAAAGAAAACATTTGGTGTGCCACTCAGTGTAGAGCTACACTAGAGTGCCGCTACACTAAATGGGTGGAAGATTGATAGATGCTCAATTTAACAAACTAACTGAGCCAACCCTTATTCCGTTATCTCGGTTTATCCATTAAATCAAGTTCCGTAACCAAGGTTCGATATAAGGGAAACTTTTCCGGTATTTTGAGGTGCTTTCTGCTAAATCCTTGAAGCCAACAGTCAAGCCAAGTTCCTGACAATGCACACCCAAACCTAGCAAACTATGCAAACTCTCAATACTAAACACAGCAATCTGAACCCATAATTAATACCCACACTTAAATGCATTATTGTGTATAATCAGCCAAAAAAGTCACTAACTTCCACAATAAGGCGGCACCTGTTGTTATATCAAATCTCAATATGCAGTTGGTACTATTTTAAACTTCACTTCATCCAATTTTTATTACTCTTTGTATAAAATAAATTATCTAAATATTATCAAATATATCTGTGTAGTCTATCACTCCCCCAATGCCTCCTCAGAACCCAGTGTATTTGACTCGATATCCACACAGTTGAGTAACCTTAACCTTGCCCTTAGTACTGAAATTACCATTTTGGGTGATTTTAACGTACTTAATGTTGAACGGTCATTGCATTTTGCCAGGACTGACGATGCTGGTCTAGAGCGCGAGCTGTTTGCAGAATCGTTTAATCTCACGCAGCTGGTAAAGTAACCAACCAGAATACAAGATAATCCTGACCATAATGCCCATCTCTTAGATCTATTCCTGACAAATAATCCAGATTGATACAGGATAGAGGTACTGTCACCACTCGGATCCTCTGACCACAATCTCATCAAGTACTGAAATTACCATTTTGGGTGATTTTAATGTACATAATGTTGAATGGTTATTGCATTCTGCCAGAACTGACGATGCTGGTCTAGGGTACGAGCTGTTTGCAAAATCGTTTAATCTCACACAGCTGGTAAAGCAACCAACCAGAATACCAGATAATCATGACCATGATGCCCATCTCTGGGATCTATTCCTGACAAATAATCCAGATCGATACAGGATAGAGGTACTGTCACCACTTGGACCCCGGATCACAATCTCATCAAAGCCTCATTAGTTAGCCCCCCAAAAACCTCCCTGTTCTGACCCTGTCAGGGTGATCCGATGGCATTTTGATAGAGCAAACTGGGATGGATTTAGAATTTATCTTGCTGACATTCTATGGCAGTCTTTCTTCTCTAGTGATACCAATTCTACCCAGTCCCACATTAGTGATTTAATACTAGATGGTATGGATTTATTCATACCAAGTCAACAGTACACTAAAAGATCAAACTCTCTAAAATGGTTTGATAACAACTGTGCCAGGCAACAGCCCAAAATCATTAGCATACAACACTTACTTAAAAAACATCTGAATCACTGGTCAATTTAAAAATGCTAAAACCTTGCAAAAGCTGTAATAGATCTCGCTAAATCAAACTTTCTTCATAATCAAGCATCAAAACTGCTTAACAACCCTAATGACAATAGAATATTCTGGTCAACTCTTAATTCTTTCAACAATAACTTTAACAAGTCATCATCCATTCCCCAACTAAAATCTTCAGATGGCAACATTACAAATGACCCACATAGGAAAGCAGATATCTTTGCCAGTACATTTGCCAGAAATTCTACCATAGAGGAAGTCAGCCAGAACGTCCCAGTACTAGAACTTGACTCTCCCGAAACTGCTCTACTTAAAATACAGACAAGATACGTAAAATCCATCTTAGACAATTTACCTACCAACAAAGCTCCAGGCCCAGTTAGAATTCCCCCAGTTTTTTTTGAAAAAGTGTTCCCCAGAACTTGCCCCTGTTCTTGCTAAATTATTCAGAACTTGCACAAGTACCTCTTCATTCCCTAATTCATGGAAAGAAGCCAATATCCACCCAATTCCAAAGAAAGGAAGTTCTTCTGACCCCTCTGATTACAGACCAATAGCTGTCACATCTTCTCTTGGTAAAGTATTTGAAATTTAATTAATTAACACACAGTTAAACACCTTGAATCCAACAACTTAATTAGTGATAGACAATATGGTTTTTGCCACGAAAGATCAACCACTGACATACTCAATCTCCTGACTCATACCATCCATCAATCAATCGACCTATATGGAGAACCTCACACAGTAGCCCTTGATATTTCTACAGCTTTCAACAAAGAATGGCACCGTTCCCTGCTGTCCAAACTCCCTTGCTATGGACTAATATCTTTTGTTCCTCTGATTCCCTCATATCTCAGTGAGGGAAAAATAAGAGTAAAAGCAGATGATGCATATTCCAATTTCCACTCAGTTAATGCCGGTGTGCTACAGGGATCAATTCTGGTGCCAACCCTGTTCCTGGTTCATATTAATGATCTCTTATCTGTCACCCACAATCCCATCCATTCATATGCAGATGACTCAACACTTCATAGTTCTACTCACACTCAGACACCCATTTACAAAGTCTGACATCTCTAATTCTCAACTTAGTACAGCCATCTCCATAAATCAAGACTTATCTATGATCAGTGAATGGGGACAAAACAACCTTGTCTCATTTAATGCTAGTAAAACCAAAAATATACAATTCACTAATAAACAGATATTACCAGATTTGTATATTACCTTCAGTGCTACTAATATTCCCATCTCCAAAAGTAATGAAATTCTCGGCATCTCACTTAACAATGCCCTTAGCTGGACCTCTCATGTCAGATCACTTGCTAAAACCACCTCAAAGAAACTTGGATTATTGTACAGAGTCCGTAACTTCTTCACTGATGAGCAGTTAGCTATAAGTTATAAGAGCCATATGCACTCTCAGCTTGAATATTGCTCACCATTGTGGAATGGATGTGGAGTGGTTGCATTAAAACAACTAGACAAAATTCAGAACAAAGCTGTTGGAATTATTAAATACCCTGCTATTACAAATAAATTACCTTCCCTACAAGTAAGAAGGAATGATGCCTCCCTTGCATTATTTTACAGATATCTTTATGGCAAATGCTCAGACGAAGTTGCGTCCGTTGTGCCACCTCTCCATTCCTTCCCTCGTGCTACACGGGCATCTGGCAGTGCTCATGACTGGAATGTCACACAGCCATATTGCAGAACTTCCACCTGTCGGAATTCTTTTATTCCCTGAACTGTACCTCCCTGGAATTTACTTCCCCAGAGTTGTTTCCCTCCAAACTTCAAGTCCAAATGTTACAGATATTTCATGAATGGAGGACACCAGTAATCTGGTATATGGATTTTTTTTTTTTTATTCATTTGTTTTTCCTTCCTCTGTTCTGTTATTTAAAACAAAAAATAAAATTTGGAACAGATAAATCGAAGCTGCAGGGATAGCTTCACAAGTCTGGCAACTGTGTCAGACCAGATGGTGGTGGAAGGAAGGTGGGGAGGGGGTAGGGTAGCACCCCGTCATTTCTGCAAACATAAGTTTGGCTACATGTTATAGGCATTATTTCCAGTTGATGATACATTTCTCTATTTACAGGTATTAAATCAGGTGTAATACCACATTTAGCACCTTTACTCTGTGGTGTATTGCTAAACTACACTGCCAACAGTAGCTGCAGCACACAAATCCTCCACCACCAAACCACTCACCCCCTCCACCATCTGGTCTGACACAGTTGCCAGACTCGTGAAGCTATCCTTGCTGCTTAGACTTATTTGTTTCAGCATTTATGGGTTTCAGAAAGAAGATACGACTTTTATGGCTGACTATACATGTTAACAGTAGTGCTGCTTTGGGTGTCTGCCCTCTTCTCTCTTCCTACCTTCCTTTTCTGTCTTTCTTTTCTTCTTTCATCTTCCTTCTGACTATGGATGATTTTACACTCCCTCTTCTGTGTTTCCTTCATTCTTTCCCCTTCCTTCTGCCTATAGGTGACTCTAAACTGAGTGACAAGCCAAATGGTTTCCTGTACACCAGGAAATCATTTATTATGCTGGGTGGTAACCATATAACCAAGCTATGGTGTAGTGGGTAATTAAGGTGCTCCAACTGGATTGAGCCTGTGTAGGTTTACCATGGGGTGGTTGGGGTTTACTGCTCACATAATGCCACTCAGGGATGAGTGAGGCTGGTCACTCTCATCTTAAATGTCAGGACCAACTTGCCTAACCCCAGGCTCCTAAGCTCCTCATGGGGCAACGCTGGATTGGATGACGGATGGATAGATGGATGTTAACAGTGATACATAAAGTACTGACTTGGTAATAAAATATGCACACATAAAGAATAAGGTGAGGATAGTGGCATACCAAATATTGTAGTACAGTAAAACCTCACTATAACGGACTAACTGGAGCCCAAGCCATTCCCCAAAAAGCGATATTCAGATAAAAGCAACATCCGGACTTCCCCCTGCTAACCCAGACTTTTACCGATATATCAGACATTAGTCCGGATCACACTAACAATTTTTAAACTGTTTTCACTACCACTGCAGTACCGTACTGTATTATACATTTGCTGCTAAATCCAATGGTACAATATACATAATACTGTACTGTACTATGATAAACATATCTTCTATTTACCTTATTGTGGTGAACATAGCTGAAGAGGTCAGGCAGTCCGGACTGCTTCTGGCTTTATCGGACTTTTTGCGATATACAGTATAAGGATTTAGTCCGACAGCTCCTCAATTTCGATAAAAGCGAATTCTGGTCTACTGAAGTCCATTATACTGAGGTTTTACCGTATAGTAAATAGGGATCGTAATCTACAGTGAGGGTTACCTCCAAAGGTTCAGGTTCTGCACTGTTGCAGAAATATGCCTGGCACAGGTAACCATACTGGCCCCCCACAAACCACGTCAGGCCTGTTTGTGGCTTAGTCACTGTCAGAGTCACCCTCCATCAGCACTTGAGGTGGTACAGCAGTGACAGAGGGGCTGGGAAGCATCAAGGATGGCAGTCTATCCTCTCAATTACTGTATTTCCAAGTTCTGGCCAAGAGAAAGCCTCACTCTCTCCTTCCTTTCCTGAACCTTAAGCAAGGTTCATAAAAGCTTTGGTTCACTGGAAAAAAAAAAACACACAAATACAGCCGCAATACCAAAGTAATGCTGCACACATGCTTACAGTTGGGGGATCACGTGAACCCTGCATGCTTGGCGGGGACATGTGGCAACACAGCACACCACCGGTCAGGGGAGTGTTTCCGGTATGGGCTCAATGATGCACTCAATTTACGGGACGTTTTCTGGTAGTTAAGTGGTTTTTGGAACGGAATTTCCTGAACGGAATTACAGTGAACTCTCACATTTGGCGAGTAATATGTGCAAAAAAAAACTCGCCAAACTGGAATTTGCCAAATCTGAACTGAATAACTAATGGGAAAAAAATAAATTGGTTTTGGGGATGCATGACTGGACTGATTTTCCACCTATATTATAACATTACTGGGTGTTTTCTGGCCCTGATCTAACACCTTGGTAACTTTCTCTTTGTCCTGCAGTGTACTTGTTGAATTTCTTCCCAACTCTGTACTAATATTTTGGCCCTTTCTTCACATCTGGGCGATCTGCCACGGTCACCCATTCCATCTTTCTGTGCTTCATTAGCCATTATATGTTCTCAAGTCCTCAGCACAGGTACAAATCACAATAAAACAGACAAAATGCTGCACACATGATGGTGGTTGGCAGAGAAGTGTACCGCACGTGATGGTGGCTGGCAGAGGGGTGTAAACAAAGCTCTCTCGAAACTTCACGAGGTTCGAGAAGACGAGACGAATTTAACAATACAAACTAAATTTTGTTGAAATTAATTCAGATTAATAAAAAAAAAATTGAAATTAACTGGCATAAAATGACAGAATACAGTTACAGTATAATTTTATTATAAGCAACTCACCAAATGTGAGATTCCTGGCACCAAATTTGAGTGTTGTGTACAATCCTATCCTATTGCCAAAAGTGAATTAGCCATATAAAAACTTGCCAAATGGTAGAGTTCATTGTATACTCATTTTAACAAAAATTTTCCTTTAACCCGATAGTGCTACGCACTTCGTTTTTGTTTTTGAAGGGTCAAACACACTTTTATGCATCAGCCTTGGTCACCTAATGGCAGATGTCCATGCTCTTCCATCTCTGCGAACTTCCCTATTTAGCCCCTTAACCTTGAGGTCACACTCAATGACCTCATTCCAGGTCTTTTTCGGTCTACCTCTTACTACCTCACCCCCAACACTAACACTTCTCAATTTCTGCACCCAATTATCATCCCCCATCTTCTGCAGATGCCCAAACCATCTCAATCTACCTCTCCTCATCACAACACCAATACACTCCAGTCCCATCCTACTTCTCAACTCTTCCATCGTAAACCCAGCCCCCCCAGGCCCTGCACTCAAGGATGCACTGCACATCAAATTCAAATTCAAATTCAAAGTTTTATTTAGCTCTAAATAAAAAATTACAAATTCATACATAAAAAGAAAACAGACCCGAGTCCACTAACTTGAGTTACCAAGCAGACTCCACTTTATATAATCAAAGTCGGTTGGTATTAGTAATCCCTTTACTATTCGGACGCTCTGTATTCGGATGCATCACTATTCGGACATCGTGGGCTGTCTCCCAAAATGCCCCCAAATTCGAAAAAATCCGAAAAAATCTTATTTTTTTGGACCGCGTCAGTTTGAATTTCCCGCCCACGCTGGTAGGCTGTGTTTTCGCGCATCACACCTGTCTGTCTGTCTCATTTCCCGCTCCGCTCCTGGCTCATAAAAACACTCTGAAAATGGCAGCTGAAGTGATTGGTTTTGTGGTGATACCCTACCTCCTGCAGGGCTTGATGCTGCTCTTCACCTTCATCATGTGTGTGATAATGGCCTCGCCACCTGAGAAGAGGAAGAAAGTGGTTCTGACTCTGGAGAAGAAGAGGGAGTTGTATTAGAGAAGGTGGACGCCGGGTGGCCGACATCACGGATCCTAAGTGAATTCAACCTCCCTCGCTCCACTTTGTTTGATATCAAGAAGTCCCGAGACAAACTACAGCAGTACATGGCTGATTTCGCTTCGAAGACCAGACGAAACGTGGAGAAGAAGGTGATGTTTACTCCTAAGTATGCTGAGATTGAATAAATTCTCCAGGACTCGTCACTAAACCACACGGGAATTTACTGTTATGTACAGTGCAGTGAAGTGATGTGATGCAAGGTATGCGAAAGAAAACGTTGTGGAAAGCGCTTGTGAGAAGTGCTGGTGAGTGTAAAGTGCACCGGAAGTGCTAAGGTCTCAGGTGCAAGGTCTTACTGTCAGTCTGAGATGATCGAGCAGGTTATACATGAGGACGGCGGCATCATTCTCATAAGTACCCTAACTTCATCAAAATTCCTTGTTTTGTTCTTTCCATATCATTAATCTCATGCATAAACTGTGTGAAAGATGATTTCCATACTGATTTTCATGTCTAACCTGTTTTCAGCATGCTGTAAATGGGTTAAAAAATTGCCCTAAATGTTAATCATAATTTCCTGCTTTCAATTTAATTTTTTCATGCATGGTTTTTAAGTGCACCAGCTACGAAAGAGGTGAATGCCTTTGGTTTGTGTGCAAGATGATTACCATAAAGATTTTCATGTCTAACCTGTTTTCATCATGCTGTAAATGGGTTAAAAAATTACCCTAAATGTAAATCATAATTTCCTGCTTTCAATTTAATTTTTTCATGCATGGTTTTTAAGCGCACCAGCTATGAAAAAGGTGAATGCCTTTGATTTGTGTGCAAGATGATTACCATAAAGATTTTCATGTCTAACCTGCTTTCATCATGCTGTAAATGGGTTAAAAAATTACCCTAAATGTTTATCATAACTTCCTGCTTTCAATTTAATTTTTTCATGGATGGTTTTTAAGTGCACCAGCTATGAAACAGGTGAATGCCTTTGATTTGTGTGCAAGATGATTACCATAAAGATTTTCATGTCTAACCTGTTTTCATCATGCTGTAAATGGGTTAAAAAATTACCCTAAATGTTAATCATAATTTCCTGCTTTCAATTTAACTTTTTCATGCATAGTTTTTAAGTGCACCAGCTATGAAAAAGGTGAATGCCAGTGAATTTCATGTCCGGTCATAGCCTAACCTAACCATTTTTTTTGGTAACAATTTACATCATTTACTGTATTTGATGCTTTGTATCCAATAATTTAGTGCATAAAATGTGAGATAAGATGATTTCCATGTCTGACACTTACTTATACTATGCTGGCAAGTTCTGACCACCTATGCCTTACTCAACTCTAAATCATCATTTTTTGGTTAAAATTCAATTAATTCATGCTTTGTGTGCATTATTTATGTGAAAAGGGACCTAAATAAGTCCTATACATGTCCGGTAGGGAGGTAGGGAGGTAGTTTTCTGATTTAGAGTTGAG
>JAGKTI010003743.1:25708-55046 GCA_018397915.1 Birgus latro
ATATATATATATATATATATATATATATATATATATATATATACAGTAGGCGCGGAAAGTGTTGACGCCATCTTAAAAAAAGAAAACATTCTTGTGGTTAGCAAGGAGAAACAAATAAATTAACACTCACCATTGAATTTAGTATTTACTGGCATTCCCCTTCACCTTTATTATCTTCTTAAGGCGTCTGGGGAGACTGATGGCGTAGTTTTGCAGAACAGACGGACTAAAACTGCTCCATAGCTGCAGCCTCAAGTTTAGGCAAAGATGATGTGTCCATACTACGCAGCTGCCGCTTCATGTGCGCCCATAAATTCTCAATGGGATTGATATCTGGGCTGTTTCCGGGCCAATCTCGAATAAAGGGAACCTCACAGTCTGTTAGCCACTGTTTCACTGACTTTGCAACATGTGCAGGGGCAGAATCTTGCATAAATACTCTTGCCTTGGTTTTATCAAAAGAGTCACTTAAAACATCACATAAGAGCTCCAAATAATTGTTCTGGTTCACTTTTTCATTTGCAGGTAGAATTACCAACCTACCAACACCATAATATGTAAAGCAGCCCCAAGCCATGAGTGAGGCTGGGTATTTAACAAACTTGGAAGTGTACTTAGGATCCAGGGGGTCACTGCCTGGTTTGCGGTACACTCGTGATGAAGGGGTACCAGTGACAGTAAATGTTGACTCATCACTCCAAAGCACAGTTTTCCATTGCTCCTCACTCCAGGCAAGATATTTCTTACAAAAATTTACTCTCTTTTTCTTCTGAAGTGCAGTTAGCAGTGGTTTTTTACGAGCACAAAAACTCCTGTAGCCCAGATCGTCATGCAACAGCTGCTGCACACTTCTGACAGACACATCTGCCAGCAACTGTGGGTTCTTTTCTTTTAAATCCCGTGCTGTTAGCCTTGGATCCTTGCTAACTTGCCTTGAGATCAGCTGACGGGTCCTGAAGGTTGTCTTACGAGGTCTCCCAGGCTTGGGAAGTGGAGTGGGAGGAATGGCCTCCCCACTGTCCTTGAACCGCTTCACCAGTCTCTGCACTGTCCTCAGTCTAACACCATCTGATTTGCAATAAATGGGAGTTTGTGGCCAGCTTTGTATAAAGTAATCACTTCCACACGTTTGTCCTTGCTTGTGGTTACTTTAGGCATGATGAGAGTGTGGTAGGTAACCAAATAACATTGCGAATTAGGAAAAAAAAATCCACAAATCTGTTAAGTATCCAGAATTCCGTCTCGACAGGAATTATTTGAGTCAAAACATGCCCTCGTGGTGCATCACACACAGAGACAATCCTCCTCCTGTGGCTGCCCAAACATTACTGAGCCTGCTCCTGTGGTGCCAAACCTATCAAGCAGGGTTGCCAGCTCCCGTTGAAAAAGTATCAGCTCATTTCGCATCACAGGGGAGGGTAGTATTGCCCCTACTTCACTTAACGCGAAAAAGAATGACGTCGGCAAAAAAAAGTCAATACTTTCTGCGCCTACTGTATATATATATATAAAAATAGTCTTTATGACATTCTACTGATATTGTTGTAGAAAACAGAATTTTACATTTTTCTTAAAACTGTACAGGGAAGAAGCTTCTATCAATTCAGCTGGTAGGAAATTCCAAAGCTGACAACTTTTATAATGGAATGAAAGCTGTGCTTGTCTTGAGGTCACTTGGGGTATTTGTAGCAAATTCTGATTTCTTAATAGTGACTGTTTACTCTTGTCTGATATGAAATATCAGAAAATATGCCATTCCTAATTTTGTAGGCAAATAAAACCAAACAATAGTTGACTGTCATTACAATTAAATTTTTAGTTCTCTACGCAAAGGATGGGTATGTGAAAATCTATTGCTAAAAGTCATGATTCATACATGTTTCTTTTGCATTTATTCAATAGGGTGAAGAACAGTTCTTTAAGCAGACCACAATATATTTCCACACAGTAGGTGAGGAAAAATAAGGGTCTCCACTATCCACTGTAACAGAGCCAAAGGCATGACCAGAAAGTGGTCTTGTCCAGATAGTGGCCATGAAGCTCCAGCACCAGTCATTCTTGACCCTAACCTAACCTAAACTAAATCAGAAAACCACCTACCTACCTCCCTACCGGACATGCATAGCACTTATTTAAGACCCCATTCACATAAATAATGGACACAAAGCATGAATTAAATGAATTTTAACCAAAAAAAGACAATTTTGAGATGAGTAAGGCAGAGGTGTTCACAAGTTGACAACATAGTGTAAGTAAGTATTGGACATGGCAATCACTAAGAAAATCACCCTTTCTCACATCTTATGCACTAAAATATGGGATACAAAGCATGAAATAAACTGTTACCAGAAAATTATGATGAGTTGGGCAAATATGTTCACCAGCTGACTAGACAGTAAATGTATGTAAGAGAAAAGGTAATCACTGAGAAAATCACCTTTTTCACAGCCTGTGCACTCAAATATGGGACACAAAGCATGAAGTAAATAAAATGTAACCAGAAAAATTATGATTTAGATGTGAGTTGGGCAAATATGTTTACCAGTTGACTAGATAGTGAACGTATGTAAGAGACATGGTAATCACTGAGAATATTACCTTTTTCACAGCTTATGCACTCAAATATGGGACGCAAAGCATGAAGTATATAAAATTTAACCAAAGAATGAGGATTTAGAAGTGATTATGGAAAATATTTGGCAGCTGACAGTGTACTTACATCTCAGTGGTGGCAGTTTACCCCACCTCTAAAGCTCTGATAGTGGTGAAAATGCTCTTGAAGCATGTACAGTAATCCAGTGTTGAACTGCACTTATCCTTAGCACTGTGAATTATAATTGTTTAAACAAAAACTCACAGCAGTTCAGAGACAACTGTTGGAGTGGCATGAGGGGGAGACAGTGAGAATGCAATGTAAACAAGACTGTTCGGCGCCACGTGCCAAATTCAAACTTATGGGTCGATTTTTTTTTTTTTTTTTTTTACATTAGCCTACAATGTCCAAACAGTGGTGTAACCGGATAGTGGTCATCCGGAAATTAGAGAGATTACTGTATAGGAGACGCAGTGCATGTTGGGTAAGATTACCATGTAACATGTAAATATTCCTGACAAGGCGAGATAATTTGCTTCTTAAGCAATTTACATGTGATTTCCAAACTAGTTTGTGATCAATTATCAATCCTAAAAATTTAAAGTCATATACTAGCTCAATTTCGGAATTATTTATCATCACAGGCTGCCAATTACAATTACAAACTTTCCTTTTAAAAAGCATACATCTCATTTTAATATTTACAGTTAATTTACTTAATATAAACCATGTACTGAGTTTAAATTACTCATTATTTACCACAGTTTTCATATTATCATAATCAAAACCAGAAAAATAAAAAGTAGTGTCATCAGCATATAATAGTACCTCTCCTCTAGTAACATAAATGAAAACATCATTCATATAAAATATAAAGAGCAGAGGACCTAAAACTGACCCTTGAGGTACACCTGTGCTTATGACATGAAAATCTGATGTACAACCTTTAAATGACACTGTAAACAATTGGAAAAATAACTGCATAGCCAGTTGTATTCAGTATTCCTTATACCACATTTTCTCAACTTGCTTTTCAAAATGTTATGGTCCACACAATCAAAAGCTTGACTTAAACCCAAAAACACCACTAAAGTCATGTTACCTTGGTCAAAATTATGTAGAATATCTGAAGAATACTTAACTAAACACATCTCTGTATTACAGCTGGACCTAAAGCCATATTGATTACTGTATCCTACAATAGGTCATTTGACTCCAAATAATTTGTTAAACATATGTATGAGGGTGCTAAGGCTGCAGTGCGTGTGGATGGCAAACTGAGTGAATCTTTCCATTTGAAGGTTGGATTGAAACAAGGATGTGTCATGTCTCCATGGTTTATCAATCAGTATATGGATGGGGTTATAAAAGAGATACAAGGTCGGGCAGTGGATGTTGGAGCGGCCCTAGTGAGAGAGGGCAGTGTTTGGAAACTCCCTGTACTGTTGTTTGCAGATGATATTGTGTTGTTGAGCGAAGACAAAGGGAAGCTGCAAGGCTTGGTAGATGAGTTTGGGAGAGTGTGTAAGAAACGGAATCTAAAGGTGAATGTAGGGAAGAGTAAAGTGATGGTCTTCGAGAGAAGTGAAGCCAGTGAATGTACAGTGAGATTGGATGGGAAGGATATGGAGAATGTGAGTGAATTTAAGTACTTGGGCAGCGTGATGAGTAAGGATGGAAGTCTGGAGGGTGAAGTGCTCGAAAGGGTGCAGCAGGGAAGGAAGGTTGCTGGTTCGTTGAAAGTAGTGATAAGAAACAGGGAAGTGAGCATGGAAGTGAAAAGGTTGTTACATGACAGCATTGTGATACCAACTCTGACATATGGAAGTGAAGCTTGGACCCTGTTGGAAGGACAGAAGTCAAGAGTGAGAGCAGTGGAAATGAGTTATTTGAGAGGAGCATGTGGAGTCACATGGAGAGACAGACTAACAAATGAGGAAGTGAAGGAGCGTTGTGGTGTGGTTGAGGATGTGATGGGAAGTGTTAGGAGAAGCACGTTAAGGTGGTTTGGGCATGTAGAGAGGATAGAGAGTGAAAGACTGACGAGGAGAGTGTATGTGAGTGAGGTGGAGGGGGCGAGAGGGAGGGGAAGGCCGAGGATGAGATGGAGGGATGGAGTGGAGAGGTATATGAGAGAGGGGGGTGTGAGTTGGGAGCGTGGTAGTGAAATGGCCGGGGACAGAGTGACATGGAGGCGATTTGTTTGTGGCCACCCCGTGCGGGATTGAGGCGTCTGGCAATAGATAGATAGATAGATAAAAATACAAGTTTTTCTATCATCTTACTAACTGAAGTTAGCACTGAAACTGGTCTACAGTTCACTAACATTTGTGGGTCCTTACTCGATGACCTCGTCCTATCTTGAGGATCCATCTATCTATCTATCTATAGCCAGACACCACAATGCCGCAAGTGGTGGCCATTTGACTTTGAGGTATTTGTTTTACAGGGAGGGGCACTAACCCTCCGCCAACCCACTTGTTGACACGTAGGGAGCACGTATGGTTTAGATATATGGTTACCACCCAGCGTTGTAAATGGTTTCTTGGCTTACAGGAAACCATTTGGCTTGTCACTCAATGTAAAGCCACCTGTAAAGGAAAGAAAAGCAATAAGAAGCGACAGGAAAGATGGGAGAAATAGGAAGAGAGGAGGGAAGGCACAGGAAAAGAATGATAAAGGCTAAGGAAGAAGTAGGCAACACTACATCAAGTGAGTGGATGATGGTCGCCACCACCTACCACTATCTTGAGGATATTTTGGAAAATATCCAGTGAAATTGATAAACTGCAGACATAGCACAGAACATCCTAATATAGCCAGTTGTATTCAGTAATCATTATACCACATTTTCTCAACTTGTTTTTCAAAATGTTATGGTCCACATCAAATGCTCGACTTAAATTCAAAAACACAGATAAAGTCATGTTACCCTGGTCAAAATTATGCAGAATACAGTATCTGAAGAAAACTTAAGTAAATGCATGTCTGTATTACGGCTGGGCCTAAAGCCAAATTGATTACTGTATTCTGTTGCTAGAGTGGGAAGTGGTTGGAAGAAGTTCAGGGAGCTGTTGCCTCTCCTGACATTGAGAGGACTCTCCTTACGTGCTAAGGGGTCTTTGTATGCAGCATGTGTTAGGAGTGTGATGCTGTATGGTAGTGAGACCTGGGCAGTAAAGGAAGAAGATATTCGCAGGTTTAAACGTACAGAAATGACAATGATTAGGTGGATGTGCAGTGCGTCCCTGCGTGCAGGGCCTGGGGGGGCTGGGTTTGCGATAGAAGAGTTGAGAGGTAGGATGGGACTGGAGTGTGTTGGTGTTGTGATGAGGAGAGGTGGGCTGGGGTGGTTTGGACGTGTGGAGAGGGTGGGGGATGATAGTTGGGTGCAGAGGGTGAGAAGTGTTAATATTGGGGGAGGGGTTGGGAGGGGTAGACCGAGAAAGACATGGGACGAGGTCATTAAATGTGACTTAAGGGTTAAGGGACTGAATAGGGAGGCTGCCAGAGATCGAGCAGCGTGGAGAGCCGCCATTAGGTGACCAAGGCCGACACATGCAAGCATGTTGGAGCCTTCAAAAACGAAACGAAACGAACGAAACGATTCTGCAATAGGTCATTCGACTCCATATAATTTGTTAAATGTAAAAATACAAGCTTTTCAATCATCTTACTAACTGCAGTTAGCACCGAAACTGGTCTATAGTTCACTAACATTTGTGGGTCTTTACTCTTATGCCATGCAGTTATCTTTGCTATCTTTAGGATATTTGGGAAAATACCCTGTGAAAGTGTAAACTGCAGACATGGCACAGAACATCCTTTAACACATCAATATTCTTTCGTAGTACTGTACTGCCATGAGCATACCATCATAACGTGGGCTTGCATCTTCTAAACTGTTTGCAATGTTTTTTATTTCTTCAGGAATAGAATGCTCAAAAGTAGTATTTAATTCATTGCCATTTCTGTATATTTGAGCCTATGAATATCCTCTTCCTTTACTACCCAGGTCTCACTACCATACAGCATTACACTCCTAACACATGCCACATACAAAGATCTCATAGGAGAGAGGGAGAGCCCTCTCAATGCCAGGAGAGGCAACAGCCCCCTGAACTTCTTCCAACCATTCCTCATACAGAGGGAAAGCCCTCTCAATGCCAGGAGAGGCAACAGCCTCCTGAACTTCTTCCAACCACTCCTCATTCTAGCCACAGAGCTAGTTCCTTCCCCACCTCCAACACATAACATGTCTCCCAAAGAACAAAACTCTTCCATACACTCAAAAGATTCACCAGCAAGTTCAATCCTTTCATGCCTGGCAATACCCACATGCTCTCCCCGACAAATCACACACACAAAATCAGCAATATCTTGCAGTCAACCTCTAACATCACTACATCTCTTATGCACCCACTTATCACAAATACTTCATATAATGGAAAACGTGTAGCTGTTACATACATCACGTTTTTTTTTTTTTTTTTTTAATAGGCACGTTTCTAATCAACTGAGTTATTTCCGTCACTGTTCGTGCACCCTGCCACCACCCACACATCCTCAGTATCTCCCTATTAGTAGTATGGAGGGGAGAGGTCAGATGAACAAATTACTTCACCATGGCTGAACTAAGGTAAATAATGAGCTCATATATGTTTTTCCTATACTTTTCTATGCATTTTTTCATTTCATATGAGCAAAAATTACTTTTGAGAAAAAATCTTTTCCTGTTTTTTTGCACATGGGGGGGGGGGGTAGACCAGGAAACCTAAAGCAGAAGTTGCCGTAATTGGGCAAAAAATACCGGAAAAAAACGATTCCATTATCTTGGGCTACTGCTAAATTGGTCTTCATTAAATTGAGCATCTACTGTACATTTTATCATTTGAGAATTTCATAAACAGGCTTAAAAAAGTTAAAATTACTAATGGCTATCAATCTGATTCAGTTGCTAAAAGCATACACCACTTAGAATCCGAGCCTTTTTTTAATGGTTTCAAGTCCACCAAAGTGTTCTCACTCACAAAAGGTCAGATTTTAAGTTACTGAAAGCCTTCAGAACCAAAAAGGATCTTGCTGTATGTCGTCCCTGCAAAGGTAAAGATGTCATCCTTATCAATAAGCCTGATTACATCCTTCAAAGGAGAGAAATATTAAATGACTTTATTAAATTTACTTAACTACAGCAGTACCTCAATTATCTGACATAACAAAGCCAAAGGCATGTCCGGGTAGTGGCAATGTCCGGATAATAAACAATATACCCCCTACTATACCCAGACCCTACCTATACCCAACCTAAACTTAACCTATTTGTACAGTACCTCTGCTTATTTTGGAAGTGTTTTCTGGTCATTCAGGCATATTTAGACATCAAAACACACATAGGAATTTAAAAAAATAATAATAATAAAATAACACAAAGAAAGCCATGCTAAAAACCCACTGAAAACCAAAAAACACCCTATCTATATACTGCTGTATGTACAGTACCCCTCTTAATTATGGCAGTGTTTTCTGGTCATTCTGCCATATTTAGACATCAAAACACACATAGGAATATCCATAACAATTTTAAACACCGAAAAAAAAACACACAAAAAAAAATTAAAACCAAAAACACCCTTCCTATACACTACTGTATGTACAGTACCCTTCCTAATTTTGGCAGTGTTTTCTGTACATTCTGCCATATTGAGACATCAAAACACATATAGCAATATCCATGTTAATGCTAAACATCAAGAAAATAATGCATAAACAAAAAAAAAAATCCACAAACAACCCGAAGATGGTTGGTAAATCAGTTGTCTTTGCAACACGAGTGATAGCTGCTCCCGGGCACACACACACACACAGGTTGCCGACAGAGTCGGAGTTCTTTGTGGATTGTGGGGAAATAATCACCCAATCAGCGTCGAAATGGAGACCAGTCTGTTGTGATTATGTGAATGAATACGTGAGTGGTGGTCCAGTCGGCTAATAGTAAAAGACTGCAGGCTTCGGGTCATAAAAAGTGTACAAGACACAGTGGAAGTACAGTATAAAGATTCCGTATGATTGCACCCTTACATTGTTCACTGTTTACATCTGGTGGCAGTGAATTTGCAGGCTTCTCCAATGAAGATATGGGTAAAGGAAGTACCAAACTGAACAAAACAAAAGTAGCAGGAGTGGAGAAAATGGCGGAAAGGAATGTCCAGGAGTTAAAAAAAAAAAAAAAAAAAAAAAAAGGTACAGTATAGTGAATAATTAAAGAGTTGTAGGAACGAACTTAGAACAGAAGAGAGAGATCAAATTAATACAGATTAAGTCGGGAAAAGCATGCACATACAGTGATGAACAAGAAAAGGAAGTTGGAAGTTTCAGAGTTAACCCTGCTCAGGTAGATGTCAGTCCATGTTGCATAGCAGGTAGACGTGGGTCTCTCCGACCCCAAAGTATAAAAATTCGGGAAAAATGGTTACGTTTCCTTTATTCGAATACTGAAAACAGAGTAACATATTTAATGTCTCTGCAACACAAACACGTAAAAAAAATGAACTGTTCTATTCTTTTTATATTTGTAACAAATTTCTGGAAAAAAAAAATGGCCTTCCACAAATTTTTAAAAATCTGAATCGTTGCTTGAGTGGTCCCACAGCTTTTTATGGGATGGTGCTTCATGGTGTGAAGAGGGGCTGCCAGACACTGCATTCATATCTGGAATCAGGGAGAACAAAATATCTCACATACCTCAGGTAGACGTGGGTCTCACATACCCAACTTATGCTCACATACCCTTATACTGTGGAAATGGAGAGAGAGCTTGAAGTAACTCCCTCACCCCATGCATGAATACACAAAGTTTGGAAGCTACTGAGAGGAACAGGGCTCCTGGGTATTTAGAAGTCAAGAACCAGAAAATGGGACAGGGAGGATGGGTCTCTCAGACCCACCTCTACCTAAGCAAGGTTAAAGTTGAGTAATGAATCAGCCTCAAATGAAACAAAACAGCTCAAGCAGGAAAATAAGTGGTTGGAAGAAGAAAGTGACAGGATGAGCAGTAAACTAGATGAGCATGAATCAAAATCAAGGATGCAAGATGAACACAATAAGAAATCAAGGAGCAACACAAGGGGTGGAAGAAAATTCAAGAGGAGGGAAATATAAATCTGAAAGAGATTATAGAATAACAAAGCAAGGAAAAGGTGGAGAGGAAGTGGTTAGGGTACTAAGAAGTAGAGAATCTTTAGTCAGGGATGTAGCAGACAAGAAAAAATGCATGATAATTTCACAAGTAAAAGAAAAACATATGACAGTACGATCAGAAAGGGAAAGAGAAGAACTTAGTAAGGTGGAGGGGAACAACAATGCTCAAGAAGAGACTGAA
This sequence comes from Birgus latro, assembly GCA_018397915.1. Lineage (NCBI taxonomy): Eukaryota > Metazoa > Arthropoda > Malacostraca > Decapoda > Coenobitidae > Birgus > Birgus latro. The sequence continues at coordinate 35,680 of JAGKTI010003743.1, forward strand.
GAAGTATTCAGGTTAGGAAAGCATGAGGAAGGAGGGGTGAGGCCACTTAAAGTATAGTTTAAGTCTCAGGAAATGGTAGATGAAATCATCAACAAAATATGGAAATTATCTGACAGAAAGGGGTTCAAGAATGTCTGGATAAGAAGAGAAGCAAATGAGGAAGAGAGAGCTAAAATAAAGGCAATAGTAAAGAAAGCAAAGGCAAAAAATGAACAGAGAAAGGAGGAAGAGAATACTGTGGTCTACTGGAAAGCTATGGATCAGAAATTGAGGAAGTGGTATCGATGGAGAGAGTGTGAGAAAAGGGAATGAAAAACAAAGAAAAAGGTTTGAAAGTGGCATATACTAATGATGATGGTTTAATATCGATAAGGTTAGAAATCAACGATTTTTGGGGGTCATTAAGTGTGACTTAAGGGTTAAGGGACTGAACAGGGAGGCTGCCAGGGATCGAGCAGCATGGAGAGCCGCCATTAGGTGACCAAGGCCGACGCATGCAAGCATGTTGGAGCCTTCAAAAACGAAACGAAACGATACAAGCCAGATATTATATGCTTTGTAGAGACCAAGAGAGGATATTGATATCCATATGGGGGATGGTAAATACAAACTGTCCAGAAGAGACAGAAAAGAAAAAATGGGAGGAGGAGTGATGATAGCAGTGAAGAACAACATAAATGTGGATACTGTGGAACTGGGAGAGGGTAGGGTTGAAGTGATATATATGAAATTAGAAACTGGAGAGAATGGCAAGAGAGATGTAGCAGTAGTATAAGTTCCCCCTATGACAAGGGCATGGAATGATAATGAATACCAGATGTTGTCAGACATGGTTATTTATCTAAAGAAAGTGACTGAGAAAGGTAACAACATAATTCTGATGGGTGATTATAATTGTAAAGAGGTGAACTGGGGCATGGAATGATGATGAATACCAGATGTTGTCAGACATGGTTAGTTATCTACAGAAAGTGATTGAGAAAAGTAACAACATAATTCTGATGGGTGATTTTAATTGTAAAGAGGTGAACTGGGAGGAATGGGACTCAGGAAGCAGTGAAGATTCGTGGGGCACTATATTGTTAAATATAGTAATGAATAATGTAATGACCCAGTTGGTCAAAGAAGAAACAAGATTCACCAGCAAGACTAGATTTACTGCTAACCAAAGAACCTGAAATAATTGAACCTATGAAATATCAGTGTCCTATAGGAAAGAGTGATCATATGGTCATTGAGCTCCAGATGATAAACGGGAACCTGGTGCCAAGAGATGAGCTTCAGAGGCAGGGAAGGTACAACTTTGAGAAAGCAAACTTTACAGAATTTAGAAAATTCGGAGAAACAAGAGAGATACTGGGGAAGTGGGAAACCTTTCTAGACCTCTATAATTTGGGAATGGAAAATATGTGCCTAGAGTAAGTAGGAAAGAAAACAGGAAAAAGGATTGGTTTAACAGAAGGTGTATGATAGCAAAAAAAAAAAAAAAAAAAAAAAAGAGGGACATTGCATGGAACAAATGGAGAAAGAGAGGTAACAATAGAACAACGGAAGAATAAAGAAGAATTAGAATACGTAGAGTGGCAGAAAGGAACTCTGAAAAAGGTATAACAGACAAATGTAGGGAAGAACCCAAGTTGTTTTATATCTGTCAACGGCACACTGAAACAAAAGGAAGGAATCACCAAACTGAAAGTAGGAGGAGAGGTCTATAAAGATGTAGCAATGCAAGCTGAAATAATGAACAAATGTTTCCAATCGGTTTTCACTAAAGAAAGGGATTTTGTGGAAAAGGAAGGAATGACTAGAAATGCAGTGATAAAAGATAAGAATGTGGTAGTGCAGGAAGTGTAAAAATTACTGGAAACTCAAGATGTATGGAAAGACCCAGGACCAAACAGAATCTCTAATTGCGTATTGAACGAATGCAGAGAACAACTGGTGCATAAGATTCATGATTCAATTGTGTGTTCTCTGGAAGAATGGAAAGTGCCTCGGGAATGGAAGAGGGCCAATGTGGTACCAATTTATAAGGGAGTAAACAAGGAAGAACCCCTGAATTATAAACCAGTGTCCCGGACCAGTATAGTCGCAAATTTGTGCGAGAGAATCTTGAATGACAGATGGATAAAATATCTGAAGGAGGTGAACATTTTGGCTAAAAGTCAGTTTGGATTCAGAAGTGAAAGGTCACGTTTTTCCAACTTGTTGAGCTTTTACTCAAGAGCGATCGACGTGCTACAAGAGAGAGAGACAGTTGGGTGAATTGTGTGTACAGTATTTAGATTTCGAGAAAGCCTTTGACAAGGTACCCCACAAGCGACTAGTGCGGAAATTGGAGCACACAGAAGGACTGAAGGGAAACCTCCTGGAGTAGATGAGAGACTTTTTGAGAGACAGACAAATGAGGACAGTAATAAAGGACAGGATGTCTGGATGGAGGGAAATAACAAGTGGAGTCCCACAGGGCTCGATGTTAGCGCCAGTAATGTTTCTGATTTATGTAATCAATATGGAATGAACAGTTATACTAGTCTATCTGCTGATTATACAAAGATCTTGAGGAAAGTAGAAGTTCAGAAATACTGTAAAATGCTGCAGGCGGACCTGGATAGGATTCATGATTGGACCCGGATGTGGAAAATGAAATTCAACACAAAAAAATTTAAAATATTGGAAATGCATAAAAGTACCAAGAGGCATCACTGAATTATTTGATGGGTAATGAACCAATCACAAAAGCGAGAGAAGAGAAAGATTTGGGAGTGCTGGTCCAGGACAGTTTGTCAACTGAAAAACACATTAACATAAGAGTTAGAGAGACATGCAAACTCTTGACTAACCTAAGAGTAGCATTTCACTACATGGATGAGGAGATGAGGAAAAAATTGATAGTGGGCATGATCCGCCCCAGGTTGGAATATGCAGCAGCAGTGCGGACCCCACACAAAACGAAAGATATAAACAAGTTTGAGAGAATACAAAGAACAGCAACCAAGATGGTCCCTAGACTAGCAGATCTGTCATACAGAGACAGGTTGGAAAAGCTGGATCTTACTTTCTCAGAAGAAAGGAGAGAGAGGGGCAACATGATTGCAGTGTTCATGAACATGATATGCTTCCAGTCAGTCTTCACTAGAGAAAGTAATTTTGTGGAGGAGGAGGGAGCGACTAGAAATGTAGTGTTAAAAGATGTAAAGGCCGAAGTGCAAGTAGTATACAGTACAAATTACTGGAAACTCAAGATGTTAGGAAGGCCCCAGGACTATACGGGATCTCTAATTGGATACTAAAGGAATGCAGAGAACAAATGGCAGATAAGATTCATGGTTTAATCGTGTGTTCTCTGGGAGAAAGGAAGGTGCCTTGGGAATCGAAGAGGGCAAATGTGGTACCAATTTATAAGGGAGTGAACAAGGAAGCACCCATGAATTACAGACCAGTGTCCCTGACCAGCACGGGTGCAAAACTGTGTGAGAGAGTCCTGAAAGACAGATGGATCAAATATCTGGAGGAGATGGACACTTTGACAGAAAGTCAGTTTGGAGTCATATGTGGAAGGTCATATGTTTCCAACTTGTTGAGCTTCTACTCAAGGACGATAGACGTGCTACTGGAGAGAGATGGTTGGGTCGATTGTGTGTATTTAGATTTGGAGAAAGCCTTTGACAAGGTATCCCACAAGCGACTAATGTGGAAATTGGAACACAAAAGACTGAAGGGGAACATTAAGAGTGGATAAGAGACTTTTTGAGGGACAGACAAATGAAAACAGTAATAAAAGACAGGTTATCTGGATGGAGGAAGGTAACAAGTGGAGTCCCACAGGGCTCAGTGTTAGTGCCCATAATGTCCCTGATTTACATAAACGATATGGTAGATGGAATGAACAGTTATGCAAGTCTGTTTGTTGATGATGCAAAGATCATGAGGACAGTAGAAGTTGAAGAAGACCATAAAATAATGCAGGAGGACCTGGTTAGGATATATGATTGGAGCCAGATGTGGGGAATGAAATTCAATGCAAAAAATGTAAAATACTGGAAATGGGTAAAAGTACCAAGAGACCATCGCTGACTTATTTGATGGGTAATGAACCAATCACAAAAGTGAGAGAAGAGAAGGACTTAGGAGTGCTGGTCCAGGATAATTTGTCACCCGAAAAACACATTAAAAAGATAGTGAGAGAGATGTATTATCTCCTGACTAACATAAGAGTAGCATTTCATTACATGGATGAGGAGATGATAAAAAAAAAATGATAAGTGGCCAAGGTCTGCCCCAGGTTGGAATATGTGGCAGTAGTGTGGTCCCCACAAAAAGAAAGATATAAACAAGATAGAGAGAATACAAAGAACAGCAACCAAGATGGTCCCCAGCCTGGCAGATCTGTCGTACAGGAAAAGGCTGGAAAACTAGACCTGCCTTCCTTAGAAGAAAGGAGATGGGAGTGACATGATTGCAGTGTTCAGGGCCAGGATGGGAGTAGCAAAAATTGACAAAGAAGATCTGTTTGTATGGTATGGGGGAGTAACAAGAGGACACGGAATGAAAATAAAAAAAAGCCAAGTTGCTTGGGATATCAAGAAATCTAGTTTTCCATGTGGATGCACAGACCTGTGGAACGGCCTGGACAAAGAGATCGTCCAGTCAAAAACTTAAATGAATCAAAGCAAAATCTGACTTACTGAGAAACAGAGACGGGACCCCACGAGCGTAGCACATTTCCTGTATACCATAACTAGATAAACAACTAGGTAAATACACACACACACACACACACACACACACACACACACACACACACACACACACACACACAGGAAAAAAAAAAATGGCCAAATATAGCATAGGAAATTGGTTATTCTGTATGAATGGTATACCATCATCTTCACTGGTGTTTAAACTATAAATTAAGATAATAAAAACACTGAAAACTGATGAGTAAAGTAACAAAACTGCAGTGAGAATAAATGGTAATCAAGAGTAATACTTACCTTCACATAACTTCCCACCATCCTAGTGCAAAATTTTGCCTGCACCTTGCAAGAGTTGAGTCTAGGTGCAGAATTTCATGAGCTTTCTTGTGGATTTTGCGGAATTTTGATACAACCAATAGTTTTTGAATAAATCACCAAAAACTTTTAAAAATAGTCACAGGACAGTGTTTTCAGCATGAAGGAGGGGAGGGACTGAGGGAGTGAGATGGGAGCCAGAAAGCCTGGCTAGCAAGGCGGGGAGCATGGGAAGGTTTGGAGGAGGGACAGGAGTGGGGAAGACACGAGGCTGTGGGCAAGATTTTCATCCTCCTGTCATGAGGCCAACGGGTGCTTTCACCTGACTTTGTGGCTTTGGTCTGTTGTGCACGCGCGTTGGCCATTGGGAAACACAACTCCAGGTGACTTGGTGACTTTAGATGTTCAGTGTAGAGGCAGACAGGTGCTTTCACTTGACCTGTGGCTTGTGGCCTCCGTTAGATGCATGGTGGCAGTTGGGAAAGGCTAATCCCGGTGGCCGCGTGATTTCGGACACTCAGTGGGGATGCTATTTATCTATCTACTGCCGGATGCCTTAAACCCATAAGGAGTTGCCACAAACAAACTGCCTCCATGTTGCCCTGTCCCCTGCCATTTCACTGCCCTACTCCCAGCTCACACCCCCCTCTTTCATATATCTCTCCACTCCATTCCTCCACCTCATCCTTGGCCTCCCCCTCCCTATCCCCCCCCCTCCACTTCACTCACATACACTCTTCTCGTCAGTCTCTCGCTCTCCATCCTCTCCATATGGCCAAACCACCTCAAAGTGTTTCTCCTAATGCTTCATATCACATCAACATCCATACCACAACGCTCCTTCACTTCCTCATTTGTCAGTCTGTTTCTCCATGTGACTCTACATGCTCCTTTCACATAACTCACTTCCACTGCTCTCACTCTTGACTTCTGTCCCTCCAACAAGGTCCAAGCTTCACTTCCATACATTACAATTAGTATAACAATACTGTCATGCAGTAACTTTTTCACTTCCAGGTTCATTTTCCGTTTCTTATCACTGCTTTCAATGAACCAGCAACCTTTCTTCCTTGTTGTACCCTTTCCAGCACTTCACTCTCTAAACTTCCATCCCATGCACTCACATTTTCCATTTCCTCCTCATCCAACCTCACTGTACATTCATCGATTTCATTTCTCTCGAAGACCATAACTTTACTCTTCTCTACATTCACTTGGGTGGGGATGCATACTGACATTTTGACACCGCCTGTGGGTTACAGTTGTTATTACTCAGGTAACTGAGGTTTATTGGGAGCGATCAGAGCAGTGCGTGACTTTGACCATTCAGTAAAGGGGAGGATGGACTTTTTAGCTCAGGTTGTGGGTTACGGCCTATTTCCCATGCACAGCTACGATACGGAATGTCTGAACGTGTCAGTTGGCCAGCCAAAGTTCTCAGGGACTTTTATGTCCGGATAATAGCAAGTAAATTCGGATAACTGTTTAACCACTTAACTGCGGGCCGTCACTTTCGTGACGCTCGGTGGCGATGGCTCAAGCCGTGGGCCGTCAGTTGGTTGCCTCTGTTTTCTTTTTAAGAAGCCAGGGCTTTCAAGATATTAATATATATGAAAAACTGTAGGAGAATCCAGAGTGCTATTTATATCACTCAGGCTAGTTTGGGCCCATATTTTCAAAAAATAAGTCAAAGCACGAATTACCACCGGCTGGAAGTGCCAGGACTGCCTCAAACAACCCCGCAGTTTAGGGGTTAATAGAGCCAAGGTCCAGTATCCAGATAACGAACAGGACCGGATACTGCATGTCCAGATAAATGAGAGATCACTGTATTCACTTTGACTATATCCAGAGTGCTATTTATATCACTCAGGCTAGTTTGGGCCCATATTTTAAAAAAAATAAGTCAAAGCACGAATTACCACCGGCTGGAAGTGCCAGGACCGCCTCAAACAACCCCACAGTTTAGGGGTTAATAGAGCCAAGGTCCAGTATCCAGATAACGAACAGGGCCGGATACTGCACGTCCAGATAAATGAGAGATTACTGTACTCACTTTGACTATAAAAATGAAAGATAAAGTAACTAGATTCACTAATAAGTTAGTTTCCCTTGATGTAATTTAAACTTAAAAGGGTATACTGAAACACGTGGAGGTGACTCCTGCCACCTTATATGAGGCATTTAGTTGAATAAAGACCAATGTGCCAAATATCTAAAATTGAGATTTAGGTTGCAAAACACTCATCTGCCATTTTTCTATCCAATGGAAACATTTTCATGGCATGTTTGTCTTTACAACATGGTCAAAAGACCTATGCAACAAGGTCTACTCCTGTCCCAACACGCTGCAGGTTGGTACACGTGGCCTGTGTCTCTTCCGTGGAAAGTTGTAGTGGAAGAAAGACGAACATGCCAGCAAGCACTCCTCCAGGCTGCCAATGAGCTGTGGGTCTCATGATGACGTCACACTCACATCCAATCAGTGGCCGTGTTTTGTGGGTGTGGCCAGATCCTGCCCTTCCCAGTTCTGTTTACATTGTAAGCCACACAGACATGCTTCTGGCTAATTATATTATTTTCACCTCAGATTTACAGTGATTTACGTCGCAACATGGGTGACTTATGTAGTGATGACAACCAGAAGGTCCCTGAGCATAAATGGAAGCAAAAACATGATCCATCTCCTTGGAAACATGCAGTTGCCAAGCAAAAATGAAATGCTGGGAAGCATACATGAGTTATTTATTTAAAAAAAAAAAAAAAAAAAGGTGCCAGCTAGGAAAACTATTCCTCCTTGTGAGTGTGGCTGCTTCAACAACTTGGACCATGATAAAGTAAGTGATCTGTTTACAGCTTTTGGGGCAATGAGTGATTATAACAAACAGAACAGTTACATTGCCAGACACGTGAAGTGTTGCTAAGAAGCAACCTCGTGTCAAGAGCCATAAATCACGCAAGTCATGTACAATTAGTTATTGTGTTAAGTATGCTACTGTGACTTATGAAGTTTGTCGATCATCATTCCTCAGCATTCACGGTTTAGGTAAGTACAGAGTTCATTCTGTACTTGACAAAGTGACTGTAACAGGATCAGTGGAAACTGACAAGCGAGGCACTAGTCCTAATCTGAATGGTAAGCACAAGACTGAATATATAATCTACTGTACTGGACTACTGTTAATCCTCCCCCCTTCCCCTCCCACAGCACTTAAATACATGCAGCACTACTGCACATCGGTTGGTGATTGTCCTTCTTTTCATTTTTTTTTTTTTTTAAATAGAAGTATCGTGGTATGAGGTTAATAAATGAACAGCATTATATCCTGATATATCATATATTTTCTTATTAATTCTTTTATGTCTTAAAGTATTTTACCAGGTATATTTTTTGAGACACTTCACTGAAATTGGGCTACTGGTTAAAGAGTTACAACAAAACAAATTTTTGACACTTTATCTCAAAACACTGATTTGGTACGTCTGTTGTTGACTAAATGCCTCATATGGTCTACCTAAGGTAAATAAACCACGCATCCATTCCCCTCCAACTCATCATGGCTCCTTACAATACTGCTTCGTTTAAACTGTCAAAGTTTCTTGTCTCACTTTTGAGTCTTTAACTACTAATGAGTTTATAGGTAAGAATTCATACAAGGCTGGAGATTCCTTGTCTACAGTTAATATACATGACACAAATTTTATGTGCAGTTTTGATGTTACCTCCCAGTTTACAAACATCCTCACTGATGAAACTACTGTGTGGACATATTTTTGAGCTTGCTCCACAAAGATGCTGAAATGTTCAAGGGAATGACAAAAAATGTACTCAATGAATTTTTGTCCCATTGTGTAATGGATGGTTTGCTCATATTTAATAATAAACTCCACAAACAGATTAATGGTGATGCTATGGGATCACCCCTTGAACCTACTTATGCCAAAATCTTTTTATGCTATTACGAACAAATACAGTAAACTCTCAATTATCCAGCATAATTTAGCCACCCCCCATGCTGGTTACTGTAGAATGCCGGATATTGCATGGGTATCCCCAATCGGCAATCTATTCAGTGTCAAGCTAGATGATGTGCCACAATCAGCCTCAACCCTCTATCCTAAAAACTTTCCTACAATATTACCCACAAGTAAAAGATTAAAATTAAGCATAAAATATAATACTGTACCGATACAGTATACATGGTACAATAATACAGTACATAATATAATCATAATCATACTGTACTGTGCCTGGGGGGGCTAGGTTAATGAAAGAAGGATTAAGAGGTAGGATGGGGCTGGAGTGTATTGGTGTTCTGATGAGGAGGAGTAGACTGAGGTGGTTTGGGCATGTGGAGAGGATTGGGGATGACAACTAGGTGCAGAAAGAGAGAAGTTTTAACATTAGGAACAGGGTTGCGAAAGGCAGACCAAAACAGACCAGGGATGAAGTCACTGAGCATGACCTTGGGGACAAGGGACCATATAGGGAGGCTGCTAATATCGAGTAGCATGAACAACTGCTATTAGGTGACCAAGGCCGACGGATGCAAGGATGTTGGAGCCTATAAAAATGAAAACAAAACTCACCTAGTGTTGGTTTCAATGGAGGGTAAAGTAGTACCCCATACTGTACTGTGCACTTAATCTCATGTGATCTAGTGACAAATGGCTCCCACAGAACTTACTCCAACTCCACCACCTAGGCTCTAACTCAGCCAAGGGTGCTGGAGTAGGCACTAGAGAAGGAGTGGCAGGAGTGAGGTGATCTACCAAGACCTCTGACTGTAGGGAGAACTCAGGCAGTGACACCACCTTTGAAGGGGCTGAAGGGTGAGATGGTGGTGCCATGACATGTGTGACACTGATGGTGCTGTGCAAAGGATGCCTGGCCAGGGTGAAGAAGCTGTGGATGAGGTGGTGCCTGGATGGGATGAATGAAGCCAATGTGAGGTGGTCAAAGGCTGTGGCGACAGAGGACAACGCAAGAAGGTCAAATGCTGGGGCAATTGGGTGGCGTGTGTCAGCTGATGGAAAAACAACATGATGGAGGAGAGCCTGGTGATCCTTCTTGACTGCAGCTTTATAACATTTTCATGGCCCTCTCATCGGTACAGATGGTCTGGCAACTGGGATCCTTGCAGTAGTCAAGGAGGATGACCACTGCATCACAGAATTGCATGGGTCTCAGGAAATTGGCCACTTCATTGTCATCATCCACTTCCTCCTTCCCTGTATCGCTGGTGCCCCCTGCAGAGGAATGCCTGGTAATCTTCCTTCACTGCAGCCATATAACATTTTCATGGCCCTCTCGCAAGTACAGTAAGTAGCTATGACATCGGTAAAGATGGCCTGGCGATTGGGGCGCTCACAGTGGTCAAGACGGACATCCACCGCATCGTGGATTTGCTTCAGCATCGAGATATCGGCCATTTCATTGTCATCATCCTCTTCCTTCTCCCCTGCATCCCTGGTGCCCCCATTCACAGACTCCACCATTTCTTGGCTGGACATAGTCTGGTACAGTTAGCCTAAAAGTGATGGCAGAATATCCAGATTTCAGTGAGCAATAATGCACATGTTGTATTCTTCCTTGTATCTTTACAAGGTGAAACATATTGTGTAAAACTGTTACAGAAAACAATAAGTAAATGTTAAAGCACCGGTATATTTCAAAACTGTAGGAAGCAGTTCAATAGTTATAATAATAAGAAATCCTTAACAGAACTCCTTGAAATTTCAGAACTATCACTCAGGGACAGTTAGGAATAATTCTAATCTAAATGTAAATGTAATCTAAAGGTAAATGTAGGGAAGCAGGAAAGTTATGGTCTTCGAGAGAAATGAAATCACTGAATGTATTGTGAAGTTGGAGGAGGAGGAAATGGAAAATGGAAATGCGTTTAAGTACTGTACTTGGGTAGTGTGACAAGTAACGATGGAGTTTAGAGGGTGAAGTACTTGAAAGGGTGCAACAAGGAAGAAAGGTTACTGGTTCTTTGAAAGCAATGATAAGAAACAGGGAAGTGAGCATGGAAGAGGAAAAGTTATTGCATGACAGTATTGTGATACCAACTGTAACGTATGGAAGTGAAACTTGGACTTGGTTGGAGGGACGCAAGTCAAAAGTGAGAGGAGTGAAAATGAGTTATTTGAGAGGAGCATGTGGAGTCACATAGAGAGATAGACTGACAAATAAGGAAGTGAAGGAGCTTTGTCGTGTGGATCTAGGTGTGATAGAAAGCATTATGAGAAACACACTAGAGGTGGTTTGGTCACGTGGAGAGGATGGAGAGCGAGAGATTGACGAGGAGTGTATGTGAGGTGGAGGGGGGAAAGGGAGCAGGAGGCCAAGGATGAGATTGAGGGATGGAGTGGGGATGTATATGTGAGAGGGGAGTGTGAGCTGGGAGCAGGACAGTGAAATGGCAGGGGACAGGGCGATATGGAGGTGATTTGTTTGTGGCCACCCCTTACAGGATTATGGCATCTGGCAATAGACAGGTAGACAGACAGATATCTAGTATGGTAACATATAACAATTTTTTTTAGTAGCATAAGAATGAAAAGAAAAGAGCTTCAATAAACAACTAAAATCAGTCATCATCATCATCATCCAGACCTCCTTTCCCACCCTAGGGCAGGGTGAGGAAAAATCAGTCATTATTATTTATAAAATAAGCTCACCATTCACTCACTTGATGTAGTGCTGCTCTCGGGTGTCTGCCCTTCCCTCTCCTCCCTCCTTTCCTTCCTTCCTCTTCACTCTTTCTTTACTTCATTCTTTCCTCGTCCTTCTGCCTAAGGGTGAATTTACACTCCCTCTTTTATCTTTCTTTCCTTCATTCTTTCCTGTTCTTTCTGCCTATGGGTGACTCTACACTGAGTGACAAGCCGAACAGTTTCCTGTACACCAGGAAACTATTTACTATGCTGGGTGGTAACCATAAACCAAATTATGGCACCTGGTGGTTTAGTGGGTAATTAAGGCGCTCCAATCAGATGAAGCCCTTGAAGGCTTATATCCAAGGGGTGGTTGGGGTTACTGCTCACGTAATGCCCCTCAGGGATGAGTGAGGCTGGTCACTCTCATCTTAAATGTCAGGACCAACTTGCCTAGCCCTTGGCTCCTACGCTCCTCATGGAGCAACATAGATGATGATGGATGAATGGATGGAAGGATGGACTTCTGTTACAATACTAAGGAATAATCTAAAGTCACTTATTTCCATTTCTGTTGTCTCCATGGAGAATGACAGAAAGTGGGAAAGTGGCATAATTAGAAGGCTATTTTAAATGGTTCTATCAACACGCATGAAAGAAGACACCTTTTACTCGGACATGCAGTTATTACAATGCATTTGTCCAGTTTTCCATTAAGAAAATTCTCTGGAAGTTTTAATATGAGTCAGAGATCTATACATGAATGAAATAAAAGGAAAGAACCTCTAAAATTTGCCAAGAGTTGGAGCTCCTTTGAGAATTACAAACTTGTGTCATAGCCTAGTATCCTCAGTGTCTAAACAAGTGGCACGAGTTATAAAATGCAGATGATCATAAACAAATCATTAAGTTCAAAACTTCCAAATCAGCATTTTCAGCTAAGCAGGACAGAGATTTATAAAAAATGGATACAAGAGATTAGAGCAAAATGTATGTGCTTTTGCACTGCAAGAGTATAAACTCATGCTTTGGTCCTCTACATTGCCTAGTGTAAGAGAAATGGGTAAAATCTGTCATATCTCCTTACAACTTAAAATAATGTTGCATCAATTAGGAATAAAAGCAGCACATTATAATCATTATAGACAAGGGGAAGACGAGGAATACAAGGCAGAATGGTCTTGCTGCTACCGCAGGTAGGGCATCACTGGAAAGAAAAATTTCATTGTTGTGGCATCCTTATTGTTGCTGTATCAACACCACAGCACTTGAAAATAAGGTAGTGTATTGCAGTCAGAAGAGTTTATCTTGGTCTTCGAAACTAGAGCATCTGTATTTGAAAGCCTGGGAAGCAAGCACATTAGGAACAGGGGGTTATGGTGCATGCCGCACACAAAGCAATACATTACACATTCATTCAAATCAGGAAATGTACCTAAATGTTAACTTCTAATATATCATTAACTCATGTTATTTGTTTTAATAAATCTTTGCATGATATATATATTAAATGTATGAAGGAACAGAAGTTTTACCTTATATTCACTAAGGTTTCATTGAACATAAAACAGTGCAGAATGACCGAAACAATCTGAAACTCTGCTATCACTTCTTATGGCGACTGTATCTGCGGTCTCCCTCAACCACATCCAGCCAATCATGGATGGTGTCCTCTGTTATCTGTTCTCATGCTGCTTCCATCCGCCGGACAAAGTCCTGAGCTTCAAATCCGGTAAAGTCAGCAATGGCCTCTTCACCCTTGAGGAGCTTGTTCCAACTGTGATCAAGCATGAGTGCAGAGAGTTCCCTCCAAGCCTGGGCCCGGTTATAGATCACAGACTTGGGGAAATACTGCCTCATGTTGTCCAAGGTCCTCTCTCCCCTACTGTCCTTGCCTTGGGTTGCATTCTCCTCATTCTAAAGCACAACCATCACGTCTTCAATAAACCTCTTCCGGTACAGCTATTTCGTTGCCAAGATAATACCCAGATCCATCTGTTGTATGATGGTGGTTGAATTATAGGGCAAGAACATAAGCCTAGTATGACTTCTATCTCCAACCAACTCCCTCTCTGAAGAATAAGCAGGAGGACTGTCAAGAGCAGACATTTCACTTGGTCGCAGGCAAGGCCAAGACTCTCTGTTTGATACTGGATACTCTCCTTCGTTGCATGACTGTAGAACCACTCTTTGAAGACCTTGGATGTGAACCAAGCCTTCAGCAAGAGGAAATAAATCACTGGGAGACTACCCATCAACTCCCAGAGATAATATGGCTGTTTTGCATGCCCCATTGTGAGAGATGTTAGACGATGCAAGCCCGTTGCACGGGCACAACACAAAGTAGAGGCATACTGTTTGCTCACCTTACAATCAGGTATCAACTTCTTCATGTCAGCCAAGGAGAGACCTGAAGAAGAGACTAGTTTCATCAGCATTATAAACTCACTGAGACATAGACCTTCTCCATCAATCAGGTTTTTAAGCATCATGCAAAACTCTTCTACTCCACTGGCATTTGCATTCAAAGCTTCACCATAAGTACTCTTATTAGACTGTCCATGTCAAAGTCTGAATCAAGTCAGCCAACCTTCAGAGGCCTTGAAATCCACGATAACCAGTTGCTCTGCGAACTTGGTGGTTGTCAACTGTAGCTCGACAGGATGCACAATCTCGCCACTGCCACGCTGTTGTCTGAACCACTTCATGCAGGCCTGGTCAAGTTCGCCAAAGCATGGCTTGGCCATCATCTTGCACTTATTCCGTTGAACAATCGTGTCATGTTCATCCTGGAAGGACATCTTGATGGAGTCCTTGTTCTTTCACAGATCCTGGAATGTGGTCTGGGGCATGTTGTAGTGCTGGCTCAGCCTTGCTCCATCTTGTTGATAATCTCCATCTTCTTCTCCACAAAGAAAACAATGCCTCTTAGTAGATGGTAGAAGAGCCATGGAGGCAATAACTTGGATAATGCACAAGGCCAACAGGACCTGCTGCAGCAAGGGCACCACCACAAAAGCCACAAACTCAGCCATCACGCAGAACTAAGGTAAAGCAGCCAGAGCACTAGGGCAGAGAGCACTGAGGGGCCAAAAGGTTAATCACAGCACTGCAGCAACAAGTGAGGCACATGAGGACACAGGCAAAATCACAGCACTGGGAGGTAGGCACCACACGGGTCAAAATTAACAATGCACTATTATGTCCTCAATATACATTAGTCAGTGCACTAGGGCATGGAGCACTGAGGGGCCACAAGGTGAGTCACAGCACTATAGCAACAAGTGAGGCACATGGGTCCACAGGCAGTCACAGCAATGGGAGGTAAGCACAACGTAAGTTGCAACATAACAACACACATGCAGACCCCTACTTATGAAGGATTGACTTACAAAAAATCCACAGATACGAAAAAATACAGGTATCTGCCTAATTGTATTTACCTAACTGTGATATACAGGAAATGAGCTATGCTCGTGGGGTCCCGTCTCTTTTTCTCAGCAAGTCAAATTTGGCTTTAAACTCGTTTAAGTTTTTAGACTGGACGATCTCTTTGTCCAGTCTATTCCACAGGTCTATGCATCTATACGGAAAACTATATTTCTTGATGTCCTTCAAGCCAGCGTGGCTTCTTCAGTTTCAGTCCATGTCCTCTTGTTGCTCTATCATCCCATAAAAACAGATCTTCTCTATCAATTTTATCTACTCCCATCATGGTCCTGAACACTGCAATCATGTCACACCTCTCTCTCCTTTCCTCTAAAGATGGCAAATCCAGCCTTTCTAGCCTCTCACTGTATGACAGATCTGCCAGACTGGGGACCATCTTGGTTGCTGTTCTTTGTATTCTTTCAATCTTGTTTAGATCTTTCTTTTTGTGTGGGGACCACACTACTGCTGCATATTATTACCTGGGGAGGATCATGGCCACTATCAGTTTTTTCATCATCTCTTCATTCATGTAATGAAATGCCACTCTTATGTTGGTCGAGAGTTTATATGTCTCTTTAACAATCTTGTTAATGTGTTTTTCAGGTGACAAAGTATCCTGGACCAGCACTCCAAAATCTTTCTCTTCTCTTGCTTTTCTGACTGGTTCATTACCCATCATATAATTCAGTGATGATCTCTTGGTGCTTTTACCCAATTCCAATATTTTACACTTTTTTGCGTTGAATTTCATTTCCCACATCCGGCTCCAGTCATCTATCCTATCCAGATCCTCCTGCAGAATTTTACAGTCCCCTTCAACCTCTACCTTCCTCACGATCTTTGCATCATCAGCAAACAGACTTGCATAACTGTTCACTCCATCTACCATATCATTTATGTAAATCAGGAACATTACTGGTGCCAACACCGAGCCCTGTGGGACACCACTTGTTACTTCTCTCCATCCAGACATCCTGTCCTTTATTAATGTCTTCACTTGTCTGTCTCTCAAAAAGTCTCTCATCCATTCCAGGAGGTTACCCTTCAGTCCTCCTATAAGCTCTAATTTCCACATTAGTCTCTTATGGGGTACCTTGTCAAAGCCCTTCTCCAAATCTAAATATACACAATCCACCCAACCATCTCTCTCTCCTGTAGCACATCAATTGCTCTTGAGTAAAAGCTCAACAAGTTGGAAACACATGACCTTCCACTTCTGACTTTCAGTCAAAATATTTATCTCTTCCAGATATTTTACCCACTTATCTTTCAGAATCATCTCGCACAATTTTGCAACCATGCTGGTTAAGGACACTGGTCTATAGTTCTGGGGTTCTTCCTTGTTTCCTCCCTTGTAAATTGGTACCACATTTGCTCTCTTCCATTCCCGAGGCACTTTCCCTTCTTCCAGCGAACACAAAATTAAACTGTGAATCTTATCCGCCAGTTGCTCTCTGCATTCTTTCAGTACCCAATTTGAAATTCATCTGGTCCTGGGGCTTTCCTTACATCTTGAGTTTCCAGTAATTTGTACATTTCCTGCACTTCCACTTTTATATCTTTTATCATCACATTCCTAGTCACTCCCTCCCCCTCCACAAACTCCCCTTCATTAGTAAAAACCGACTGGAAACGTTTGTTCATTATTTCAGCTTGCATTGCCACATCATTACAGACCTCTCCTTCTACTTTCAGAGTGGTGATTCCTTCCTTTTGTTTCAATTTGCCATTAACAAATCTATAAAACAATTTTGGTTCATCCTTACATTTGTCGATTATACCTTTTTCAAAGTTCCTTTCTTCCTCTCTACGAATTCTTGTATATTCATTTCTAGTTCTTTTATATTCTTCCTTTTGTTCTGTTATTACCACTCTTTCACCATTTGTTCCATGCCATGTCCCTCTCTTTTTTTGCTATCATACACCTTCTATTAAACCACTCCTTTTTCCTGTATTTTATCCCACTTACTCTTGGAACATATTTTTCCACTCCTGAATTATAGAGGTCTAGAAAGATATCCCACTTCCTCTGAATCTCTCTTGTTTTTCTTAATTTTCTCCAATCTGCATTTTCAAAAAATTTTCTCAATTCTGTAAAGTTTGCTTTCCCAAAGTTGTATCTTCCCTGCCTATGGAGCTCGTCTCTTGGCACCACGTTCCCTATTATCATCTGGAACTCAATGACCACGTGATCACTTTTTCCTATAGGACACAGATATTTCAAGGATTCAGTTATGTCAGGTTCTTTGATTAGCAGTAAATCTAATCTTGCTGGGGTCTCATCACCTTGGAATCGTGTCTCTTCTTTGACCCAATGTTTAACAATATAGTGCCCCACGAATCTTCGTCACCTCCTGAGTCCCATTCCTCCCAGTTCACCTCTTTACAATTAAAATCACCCATTAGAATTATATTGCTGCTTTTCTCAATCACTTTCTGTAGATAACTAACAATGTCTGACAACATCTCCTGGTATTCATCATCAATCCATGCTCTTGTCTTAGGTGGAACATATACCACTACTAAATCTTTCTTACAGTTCTCTCCAGTTTCTAACTTCATGTTTATCACTTCAGCCCTACCCTCTCCCATTTCCACAGAAACTACACTTAAGTTGTTGTTCACTGCTATCATCACTCCTCCTCCCATTTTATCTTTTCTGTCTCTTCTCCACAATTTATATTTGCCATCTCCCATATGGATATTAATATTCTCCCTTAACTTGGTCTCTACAAAGCACATAACATCAGGTTCATGTACCATCAAGAAATCATTGATTTCTAACATTGCCGATATTAATCCATCAACATTAGTGTATGCCACTTTCAAACTTTTTTCATTAATACTTATAACATCTTTTCTCCTCCTCTCCGTCGGTACCACTTCCTCAATTTCTGGTCCATAACTCTCCAATAAAACACTGTCTTCTCCTCCATCCTCTGTTCGTATTTTGCCTTAGATTCCTCTACTAACTCCTTTATTTTAGCTCTTTCTTCCTCATTTGCATCTCTCCTTAACCAGACATTTTTAAACCCCTCTTTGTCTGCCAATTTCCATGTCGTATTCATGATTTCATTTACTATTGCCTGGGACTTAAACTTCATCTTCAATGGAATCATCCCTCCTTCCTCGTACTTACCTTACCTAAACACTTCTTCAACCTCTTCTTGGGCTTCGTTGTTACCCTCCATGACTACTGATAATATTTCTTTAACTTTACTCAATTCTTCTCTTTCTCTTTTAGATCTTACTGTGATACGCTTTTCTTTTACCCCTAAAATAATTACACATTTTTTCTTATCTGCTACATCCCTGACTAAAGATTCTCTACTTTTCAGTAGCCTAACCACTTCCTTCTTCACCTTTTCCTTGCTTTGTTGTTCTATAATCTCTTTCAAATTTACATTCCCTTCCTCCTGAATTTTCTTCCACCCCTTCTGTTGCTCCATGATTTCCTTAATACGTTCATCTTTCATCCTTGATTTTGAATCATACTCATCTAATTTACTTTTCATTCTGTCTCTTTCTTCTTCCAACCTCTTGTTTTCCCTCTTGAGCTGTTCTATTTCATTTGTGGCAGATTCATTACTCACTTTTAATTCCGTGACTTCTCTTTCTTGTTCCGAACTGCGTGTGTAAACTTTTTCCAGCTTGTTCTGCAAGACCTTGAACTCTCTCTCCTGTTGTAAGGTCCACTCCTGCAGTTTTCTAATTACTACCCATACCTTGTTCAATTCCTGGACATTCCTCTTGCAATTTTTTCTACTCCTGCTACTCTTGTTTGATTCAGTTTGGTACTTCCATTTCTCGCATCTTCGTCGGAGAAGCCCACAAATTCCCTTTTGCCAGATGTAAACAAACTGCCGTCGCTTTCCACCATGATATAACCATATGGAAACTTTTCTATTCTACTGTATCATGTCCTCTTTATCCCAAAACCCGCGTTTTTTAAAAAAACTAATGTCCGACGGGACCACCACTCAAGCACTCATTTACATAATCACAACAGGCAGGTTTCCTTTCGCCGCCGATTCAGATCTAGGAAGACATCTGTCTCCGTTGGCGACCTGTGTGTGTGGGGGGGTGGGGGGCAGATCAGTCATAGCAAGGAAGGATGGGGTCAGGTGAAGATACTAACAAGGAGGTGAGGTGGTAACTGCAGTTCAGGGAAGGGAAGGGGATAAGTGGAGGAACTGGGACAATAATGGGCTTTGAGAGAGAGAGAGAGAGAGAGAGAGAGAGAGAGAGAGAGAGAGA
>JAGKTI010003744.1:0-55015 GCA_018397915.1 Birgus latro
TAAATCCGGATAACTTATTTTTCCAGTTGTATTGTGACGCTGCCAGACGGTTTTATTTCTCAAGACATGCCTCTCATATTCAAAGGGTTTCTTAAGATTATATTCAACTCAAGTTCAAAAAGTATCTGCAGCGCCGAATACAATCATCAAATAAAAATAAGATGATAAAGACATTCCGAGCTGAGTAGGTTATGTGAGTTTGAAGGTGGGAGGTATGGTAGGCCAAGAAGGTGGCTAGGAAGAGTTAGAGTGTTTGCGAGAAAGTAGAGCAAACTTGGATAGTCACATCCGTTGAAGTTTGCATACCGTATATCCATTCTAATCATTTCAGTTCATTTTAGCCCTATCCAGACCCAAGCAGACTAATACAGAGATGTTTTATTTAATCTAGGTGTGTACTTAAGACTCCTTCTGCTCCATGAGACTGATTTGGTCAACACATGGCCTATCAGAGCATTTTTAAATGGAAATTGAAGTCTTTAAGGGCTAAGGTCGGTTCAGGTTCCTTTCAGGTCCATCGTACTGATTTAGGTCGATGTAGATCATTTTAGGTCACACACACACACACACACACACACACACAAGAATACTGGTACAATGGTTTTTGATGTGGCTGCATTATTCGACAGTGTGGTGAATTTCTCGTTTTAACCTATCGTTTTGGAAACAATTTCAAACTGGATGTCGGTGAGGGCGACAAGAGATCAAGGGAATGTTTGGGTTGAGGCAATCAGGAATGAATGAGTCTGTCCGGTCTTTATTCATTCTTTCATTACATTATTTTCAAGGGATCAATAAACTGACTAAGTATTCGTATTCGTTCTGAGGGTGGAGTTACACTTGGCGAACGAACGCGAACAAACACTGTAATAACGAACATAGCAGTGGGCAAGCACAGCCGTTCTGACGAGCATAATCGAACCTGAGCGTGCTTTTCCTTCAAGAAATCATGGATGACAACAGTTCTGGCACATGTAACTACCTTCTTATCCTTCGACATTCTGGTGTGTGAGTGATTGTAGTGGAGATACAATAGATGCCTACTTCTGTTACAATGGTTCCCTGACATGAACGAATTTTCACGAGTCTAGGAAGCAGTTCATACAAGGAGGGTGGAAAGGTTGCAAGAGGATGGAATAAAGGCAGAATATAAGAGAGAAGTGGAGGAGCGATTGGGTATGGATTGGGGCAGATGGGGGACGTGGAAGGTGTGTGCAAGATATTCACAGAAGAAATCAGTGCAGCATGTGAGGTGGTGTGTGGGGTGAAGAAAAGACGAAAGGGCGTGCTGGTGGAATGAAGAGATGAGGGAGGCTGTGGCATAAAAGAAGAAAGCATATAGTGAGTGGATGAGAAACAGGGGCGTGGAAGAAATTGAGAGACGGAAGAGAGAGTTATATGTAGAGAGGAGGAGAGAGGTGAAAAGATTAGTAAGAGAGAGTAAGAATAGAGTGGATGAGGAATTTGGAAGGAGGAATTTGAATGTATAGTGGAGGGAATGTAGGAAAATGTTCTGGAAATAGGTAAAGAGAGTTAGACAGTGTGTCAAAGAAGTTAGTCGGGGAGTGAAAGATAAAATTGGTAGATTACTAGTGGAGAAGGGACAAAAAAGTGAGCAGATGGAGAGAACACTTTAAGCAATTGTTGAAAAAAGAGAATGAAAGTAATGCAAGTATAAGTGGCTGGGGAATGGCTGGGAGAAGGAGGGATGTATCATGTGAGAAGAGAGGAAGAAATCAGTAGGATGGAAGTGGTGGAAGCAATGAAGAAAGTCAAAATTGGGAAAGGCCAAGGAATTGCTGGAGTGTGTGGTGAAATGCTGAAACATGGGGAAGAGATAGTAATAGAATGGATGTGGAAGGTGTGCAGATTGGCCTGGGAGGAGGGTAGAGTCCCGGAGGATTGGAAGTCAGGTATAATTATTCCTCTGTACCAAAGAAAAGGGGAAAAAGACGTGTGTGGTAATCATAGGGGCATTTGCCTTCTTGGTGTAATAGGAAAAGTATATGGTAGGATACTTTTTGACAGAGTTAGGGAAATAACAGAGGAATTAGTTGGAGAAGAACAGGGAGGTGTTAGGAAGGAAAGAGTTGTGTAGATCAGATAGCCTATTCATTCTTAAGTCTTTAGTGGAAAAGTTACTATAGAAGGGAAAGAAGTTGTATGCGGCCATCATGGATTTGGAGAAAGCATAGGACAGGGTGGATAGACAAGAATTGTGGAAAGCATTAAGAATATATGGAGTAGATGGGAAGTTTATGCCGTGAAGAGTATGTATGAGGGTGCTAAGGCTGCAGTGCGTGTGTATAGTGAACTGAGTAAATTTTTCTACTTGAAGGTTGGATTGAAACAGGGATGTGTCATGTCTCCGTGGTTGTTCAGTCTGTATATGGATGGGGCTATAAAAGAGATACAAGGTAGGGCAGTGGATGTTGGAGTGGCTCTAATGAGAGAGGGCAGTGTTTGGAAACTCCCTGTACTGATGATTGCAGATGATACTGTGTTGTTAAGTAAAGACAAGGGGGAGCTGCAAGGCTTGGTGGATGAATTTGGGAGAGTGCGTAAGAAACGGAATCTAAAGGTGAAAGTAGGGAAGAGTAAAGTTATGGTCTTCGAGAGAAATGAAGCCAGTGAATGTACAGTGAGGTTGGGCGAGGAGGAAATGGGAACTGTGAGTGCGTTTAAATACTTGGGTAGTGTGATGAGTAAGGATGGAAGTTTACAGGGTGAAGTTCATGAGGTGGTACAACAAGGAAGAAAGGTTTCTGGTTCCTTGAATGCATTGATAAGAAACAGGAAAGTGAGCATGGGAGTGAAAAAGTTACTACATGACAGTATTGTGATACCAACTCCAATGAATGGATGTGAAGCTTGGACCTTGTTGGAGGGACGGAAGTCAAGAGTGAGAGTAATGGAAATGAGTTATTTGAGAGGAGCATGTGGAGTCACATGGAGAGACAGAATGGCATATAAGGAAGTGAAGGAGCGTACGTTGTGGTGTGGATGTGATAGGAAGCGTTAGGAGAACCACATTGAGATAGTCTGGCCATGTGGAGAGGTTGGAGACTGGAGAATGAGAGAGAGACTGACGAGGAGAGTGTACGTGAGTGAGGTGGAGGGGGGGAGAGGGAGGGATAGGCCAAAGATGAGATGGAGGGATGGAGTGGAGAGGTATGAGAGGGGGTGTGAGCTGGGAGGAGGGCAGTGAAATGGCAGGGGACAGGGCAACATGGAGGCGATTTGTTTGTGGCCCCCCCTTACGGGATTAAGGCTTCTGGCAATAGATAGATGGATAGGATAGCAAAATCCTACCAAATACGCGAACCACAGTAACGCGAACTTTCATAAATACTCGTTCGGCTGTAGTAAACGTAATACTACATGCGCCAATAGAAAAATAAAAAATATTTAAAAAAACTCACAAAACAGTTGACTAATAATACAGATCAATTAATTAAAATATATGAATTAATAAATGACACATATGAGCCGAATCAGAGGTAGTTACGGAAACGATGCTCACTGAAAGAACCCATGTATAATCTCAATCAGGGGATTTGTAGACATTTCCATATTATTGTTTATTTGCTGAATATTTAGACATTTGAAGTACGTGATATTTCTATGGTAAAATTAACTATCCCTCATACAGTTTTCAATTTAAAGATCTTTTCTGAACGAGGTAAAACATAGACCCGCCTGTGTGTCAAGGGGGCAGAGGGGCAGGGGAGGGGGGGTGCTGAAAATTACCTTCATCTGCGAATTAAATCCCCGGGTCGATAGTCAGGGTGGAAAAAACCGTCTGAATTGGGCTGTGACCGTACGTTAACCTCTTATATGCCTCTCTGAACCAGGGCAAGGCTTGGTGGGCACTCAGAAGGCCGTGGGTAGACTCTGAGCTTGGAAATACGTATATAATTGGTGTGTGTGTGTGTAGGGTGTTGTGTGTTGTAGTATACATGTGTACGTTTCCTATAGTTATGTAATAATCCTTTGCCAGATGATAATTGAATATATTACTGTTATAACTGAAAGGGTGTTTAGTTTTGACAGCCCTATGTATGGGGTTTGCAGAATGGAATGGTACCGTAGATAATATATATATATATATTTTTTTAATGGAGTTTCCTTTTAAGTGTTGAAAAATTTAGGTATATGAGGGAGGGGGGAGTGAGCTGGGGGGAAGGTAGGCAAATGGTGGATGACTGAGCGACTTGGAGGCGTTTTGTCTGTGGCCACCCTTTGCGGGATTAGGGCGTCGGGCTATAGATAGATAGAATTTTGTTGCGCCGTTCTAAGTCAACTTTTGGTAAATTTGCCGTTTTGGGCCACCTCTTTGAAAGACAAAAATGTGCTTTTCCAACAGTGTTCGTTGTGTTTCAGGTGAATCTGACCATTCCAACTGGAAGTCAGTAGTTTTGCAGACACTATTTCAACCCTCCATCAGTCTTAAAACTCCTCTGAAGTTGGGAGGGCTTTGAAGATCAGGGAAAATGACGGGTTAAATTATTAGAAACTCCCAGCTTCCAGTAGGAATGAACCGGAAAATTCAGCTGATACAACAATACCATCAGGAAAACATATTTTCATCTTGACCTAAAATGACATCTGAACTATATTAAATTAACCAAACTAGAAATTATCTAACCAAACCTAAAGAAATTGGTGTAGTCCAAAAGTGCAGTAATCCTCAACTTTCATTTGTGACGATTCTTCCACGAATAAAAAAAAGATATTGTGGGGTCTGATGTGGTGGTAAGCCTGTGGAAACAATAACCCCAACCTAGAATTACCATTTTATTTTCTTAATGGTCAAAGTAAACACATGAATTTCAAGACATTTTTGGCATTAATCTTACGTAGATCCGTGTCATTTGAATCTTACCCTGAGTTATCAGTGGAGTTCATCTTGACTGATTTCAAATTTGAGAACACATGACAGACCTACTTCCAGCCCTCTGATTAACTGAATCAGAACCATGTTGCACCAGCGAAAACAAAAGCATACTGCAGATGACCAAACAGTAACGCATCACTTTATGAATGAAGTATAAGCAAACTCCCAGCACTTGCACACGTTACACTCCACCATGCTTATTTTTAATTTGCAGAAGATATGTCACAGTTGAAACACAACAAGAACTGTGCAATAAACTGATTCACATTAATGCAAAAGAGCATCGCTTCTGACGGTGGGGAGGAAAACATACATGACGTATAGACATGGTAAAACCAATAGCATCTTGTTTTTTTTTTTTTTCCAGAATTGTCACAAGAACGTTAACTTAGAACTGTGCAGCATATTGATAACAGCTGTTATTTCTTGGGAATCTGGTGGTATGGTTTTATGAATATTTACCAGAATTTATTAAAAGGTTAAGTTTCATCGTAATGTGATATTAATGTATGACACTCAAAATCAGCAGCAGTAAGATTGAGACTGAAAAAATTTACTCTGAGAGGTTAGGTCCTATTATGTGTTTAGGCAGTGTTAGATCAGATTTACACCCAGCTGATGGCAACTGAAATTAATATGCATATCCTTCATTTAATACATTCCTAAACAACTCCAGTGCACATCTGTTGCAAATGTTATTTAAGTACTTACTAAACAGGGAGTGGAGGAGATTGTCCTGCTTTTAGCTCCAACCATTATTGCATCTACCATACATTAAAATTAGGTTAGCTCATCATCATGTGTTTCCATTGCTCAATTTGCCCATTATGTGATGGTCTAAGTATCAGGTCTGTCAGGCTCATACGATTAATGTACGGTAACATAAGTAGAGTCTACAAAGCTTGAAATTTGTCCCAAGGTGGCCCAAATATGGCAGTTTACCACTGCACAAATGCATTTAGATTCTGCACTGTGTGGCATGTGACAGATGACCAGATCAGCCAACCAGTCACACACTACCCCAGTTGGGTGGGAAGGTCAATTTTTCAGCACCTCCTAGCCAAAAATTGACTTTCTTCTTATGGTATTGAAATATTCCCTGTATGCAAGTAAAAATCAATACCAACAAACTTTATCCGTTTATATTGATATGAAACAGGTTTCGAAACCCCTTTATATAACCATCAACTGATTACTGGAATATTTTACACATGCATATACATCATCCTGAGTCAAAGTGTACTCTCAAGATAATCTCTGCACTGCAATTTTGAAGGATTCTTATTACCAGTATTTTTCTTTTTAGCACTAGTGACAAAAATTGAGTGAAGTATGTGAATGGTAGCTAAGATAAACATCCAGTTGACTATTCAGTGGGCAGATCACAAAAACAAAACACTGCATTGCTGGTGATTTTAGAAAGAGAGAGAGAGAGATACACACACACACATGGTATAGAGAGAGATTTTTTTTTTTATCTTTCTCTGAAGTGACAAAAAAGGAGCTATATATGTGAATCATCATCTCATGTGACTTGCTTCCTTCTCAGAACCTCCCCAACATTGGATAGCCACAATATGCCATCCTCTCCTGCCCCATTGCAGAAGCCAGTGATTTTTAAGTAGAAATGTTGGTCAGAATCATCCAAAAGCATAACAGTATACATATAATTCCATCTAGATCATTAATTCACCAGGCATAGTGTAAAGATAAATTTACCTTCACGAAAATAAGTAATGCACAATAAAATCTGAGGTAGTCACTCATGTTGGTTATCTTTCTAGCTAATTATCACCGCTTATCTGAAGTGGTTGTCACCTTTCCTTTCAGAAGATGAGCAGCAGCCACAAAGACTATGACTATCTTATCAAGTTCCTGGCTTTGGGTGACTCTGGAGTGGGCAAGACCAGCTTCCTTTACCAGTACACTGAGGGAGTCTTCCAGCAACAGTTTATCTCCACTGTTGGCATTGACTTCAGGGAAAAGCGCCTGGTTTGTTACTGGAAATTTTGGGGAACAAATCTGCTTGATGTATACAGTAGTCCCTCATTCTGCAAGGTCAGATTAGAGTACCATGAGATATTATTGCAGATTTATTTGAGCAAGTCATTCCATAACAATGCTTGTTTTTTTGGCTTTTGTTTCTTTTTTTTTGTTTATAAAGGCTCCAGCATACTTGTGTGCATCAGCCTTGGTCACCTAATGGCAGCTCTTCATGTCACTTGATCTCTAGCAGCCTCTGTTCAGGCCCATATCCCTGAGGTCACACTTTATGACCTTGTCCCAAGTCCTTTTTGGTCCACCTCTTGCAGCTCTACTGTCAACATTCATACCTCTCACCCTGTGCACCCAGCTGTCTTTCTCCATCCTTGTCACATTCCCAGACCATTTCATTTTACTCCTTATCTAATACATTCAAGTTCCATCCCTTCTCTTCACTCTTCATTCTCAGTCCTAACTCCCCTGGACTGAATTGTCATCCTCCATCCTTGTCGCTTTCCCAGTCCATTTCAGTTTACTCTTTATCACATCACTGTAAAGGTCAGCAAAGGAAGATGGTCAGGAGCTTGTCCAGAGGGCTAGTAAAACGGGAGCTCCAGCCCTCCCTCACCAGCTTTCCCATCCTCTTCAGGAATGCCACCCTAATAGGCTAGAGCTACAGTCTACTGTCTTGGAGGAATGATTGCAGTATGGAAGGAAAATGGTAAAGAGGAACACTGAAATCAGTGGCAAGAAATAGGAATGCAAATATATGAATAGAAATAGCATTGCATGACACTACACTGGTCCCACCACTGACATGCAGTCATTGAGTGAGGAGTAAAGTATAAGCATTCAGATGAGAACTTTCACAAAGTAAGTTGCATTTGATAACCCAAAAGTGACTGTGGGTGGAGGTGAAGAAATTAGACGAATTAACATACTGTAGTTAGTGAAGAATGTAGTTTTGTTTCATTTCATTTCTTGTATGAAGGCTCCAACATGCTTGAATGTGTTGACCTTGGCCACTTGATGGCGGCTTTCCACAATACTCAGTCTCTAGCAACCCCCTTATTCAGTCCCTTATCCCTTAGGTCACACTCTCTGACAACATTCCATGTCTTTTTTTTAGCCTACCTCTCACAGCCCAACCCCTGACGTCTACACTTATCATCTTCCGCACCCAGTTGTTATCCTCCATCCTTTCAGCATGCTCAAACCATCTCATTCTACCCCTTTGCATCACAACACCAATACATTCTAGTCTCATCCTTCCTTTCAGCTCTTCATTCACAATCCTGGCTCCCCTAGGCCTCACATTCAAGGACATGCTACACATACATCTAATCATAGTCATTTCTCTACATTTGAGCCTGCAAATATCCTCTTTTTTTGCTGCTCAAGTCTCACTACCATACAACATTACAGTCCCAATACATGCTGCAGACAAATATCCCCTAGCATGAGGGAGAGCTTTCTTAGTGTTAGGAGTGGTAACAGCCCCCTGAACTTCCTCCATCCACTCTCTCCCCTAGCCACAGAGCTCCACCTCCAGCACATAACATGTCCTCCAAATAACAAATTCCCCACACACTACAGAGACTTCAGCAAGATTAATCTTTTCATGCCTGAAAATCTCTACATAGTCTCTCTGGCACACACCACACACATGAAATCAGCATTATTTCACAGTATACCTTTAGTACCACAGCATCACTTCTGCACCCATTTATCAGAAACATTGCACAAGATGGAGTGAAAGTAAATTATTAGAGGTGACAGAGCCATTGGGAGCAAATGGAGAGTTAATGACTGGCCAGAAGAATGCAAGATTAGTGAGTGGAAAAAAGAGAAATATCAGGGAAAAGTTTGAGAGATGTAATAGGAAGATGTATAAAGAAGAGTGGTGTGTTGAGGCGGGGTTACTACTGAGTAGGGATAGATAATCTTGGAGATCCTTTTTTATGGCCAACTCTCAGAAAATAAGTAAAGTTACCTGCTGTAATTTATAGAAAGCATGCTGTATCATCTTATAGTGAAGCTACTGAAGGGATGGCATGTAAT
This sequence comes from Birgus latro, assembly GCA_018397915.1. NCBI lineage: Eukaryota > Metazoa > Arthropoda > Malacostraca > Decapoda > Coenobitidae > Birgus > Birgus latro. Next base: position 8,942 of record JAGKTI010003744.1, read on the forward strand.
TGTTAGGTAAGAAATATATACTATTTAATAACATCATGTGCATTGTTTTGCAGATATATCGTGGTGAAGGTGGTGGACGCCCTCAAGGGGTTCATTTGCAACTCTGGGATACTGCAGGCCAGGAGAAGTATGCTTAATAATAGTTGTAATGTTGGTATTCACTCAGCTATTATTTATTTTTAGTGCTGAATTTGCTAGCTCTTTTATTTAACAGCACTGTTGTAGAAGGCATTTTGGATTTTGGCCTTTTGAATTTTGAATGATGCATGAAGAAACCCACCACACTTTCAAAATACTGCATTATTTGTGTAGTGATTGTTTTACTAACAGAAATGCACAGTTCATATATGCAGGTTATTGTGATGATTATGGTGCTCAGTTGTTGACATTTGCTGTTCACTACTCCAGAGCAGTACTGCACAGTATACACTATTTAACTGAATTTAGTGGAACACAGATGAGTATTTTTTATTTGTAGTATTTAGTAGTTATTAAACTCAGCTTTCTGGAATATAAATAAGATTTCTGTAATACATTATAGTCTGGGCCATCAATCTCATGTTATAAATACGGTACTTCAGTTGAATGACTAACCCAGAATAGAGTACAGAAAGTAGTTGTCTTAACAGAGTGATGATGTATTTAGTGGATCACATTTTATAATTATTTTCTTTTCCAGGGTTTGCTTAGTTTTTATTAGATATGTTACAAGACATTTCCAGACAGTAGCATGAATTGCAGTAATTAAGTGCATGATCATAGTACTGTACTGTAACCCCTGAAAACAGCTGGGACATTATTGGACCTAATTATAGGTACCACCAGATTATTTTATTCATTTGAGGACACCACTTCACCCTAACAGTCAGAGTAATGATCCTGGGGTAAAAGGTTTAGCTTGGAAGGTGGCAAAAGATTGTGTGGCCTAGGAAGCTGTCATTAGGTATGGTGGCTTATACACGCTGATGGCAACAACAGTCCATTTGATGACCTTCTCTGAGGGAGAGTGATAGTCAAATGTAATCCTTTCCCATGCTGGCAAAATACAAATAGGGAAGGGACATCAGTAATGAGAACAATATATGTGAAAATTGAAGTGTTACAGTGGCTGTGTTTGTGTGTGCCAAACTGTGTGTGTCAGTAGCATGAACTGACAGGGTGTGAACATATGCAGGCATATGAAAGGACATTCTGCCAGTATCCACAGCTTGGGATTCAAACCATAGACCCAGAGCACACACACATCATGAGACTAATGCAGTATTAAGGAGCCACTGTCTCCTTATTTGGCAAATAGATTTAATTAAGGAAAAATTATTTAGTTACTTAACAGGGAGGCAGAACTGAAAGGCTTCAGTATTTAGTGGAGTCCAGCCAGGCAGAAGTTCATAGAATATACTGTATGTCTGTTGTGCTGGTTTTGGGGGTGGGGGAGGTTAGGATCTTTTGGAAACTACCTGAAAGTGTTATTTGAGTCAACCCTTACATAGTGCTGAAGTAGAGGTGGGGTCTGTGGGAAAGTTGTTGTTGTACATTGAGGTTTGGGGATCCCATGGGGTATCTGTAGAGGTTGGGGAGCCAGTGGAAGCTGAGATAGTTAGTTAGTTTACTTGCATTCTGTGTGACTTGAGAGTGAGTGATTTTGCATTCACATTTTTTATTAAATTCATGTTTATTGATAGAGAGAGCCTTTCTTTCCCTTTCATCTTCTTATTCCCTCATGTGGCTTTGTCAGCTACATTCTCCTGCACTCCATGGTGTACAAAATCATTTAGTGTGCTCCCTTCCTTGTATAAGTCTACAAATTTCTGATGCATAAAATGAAGTCACAAGAGCTTTCTTCCTCCCCCCTTCCCCCCCCATCTCCACCTGATACCACTTCACTAATTAGTCTTTCCACCAACTTTTCTGCCTTGTTTTACACATCCATTCACAGGTTCCACCATTTCTGGATATTTCTTGGTCTTTAATGCTCCTACAGAGTTGGACATTTGCTTGATTTGCAGTATATATTTTTTACCACCATAGTATTGTAGTTTTTGTTGTTGGGTAAATAAAGGAGGAGACAGACCACAAGCCCAACCCACTCACACAGTCCCAAGTCCAGGCATAGGACTTGGTACCCATTGCCTGCCAACCATGGCAAGTTGAGAGGATGGAAGATGATAGGTGGGTGCAGAAGGTGAGAAGTTTGAATGTCAGGGGTATGGTTGTGAGAGCCAGACTGAAAAAGACATGGGATGAGGTCAGTANGCATTGTGGAGAGTCTCCATTAGGTGACTAAGGCCAACTCATGCAAACATGTTGGAGCCTTTATAAACAATACAACGACCTATCCTTACTAAACGGTACCTTACGAAACGATACAAACATCTCTGATGTCTTGCAGGAGATGATATGAGGTAATGAATATGTTTTAAAAGTATGGATGACATCCTGATTGAGAGTTGAATGACAAGTGTTGTGTTCGAAAGGAGGAATTACTGTTTACCTGAATGTCCTGTTGGACAATCGGAGTGGAGCTGTAGTGGCTCAGTGAATAATACTTGTCTACAGTGCATGTGCTCCAAGTCTAAGGTTCAAACTCAGGCTTCAGTGGACGTTTAAAATGGGTGATGTTAGTGTGCCTATTCGTGTACTTGCAGTATTTTTGCAATGTCATTTCTACTGATGGCATATAGAGGCTGTTAAACACATAAAACATAGCTATTACAATACTTAACACTCACTTGCATCACCCTTCCTGTAGACACCTTCCCCATTCATACTCTGGCAGCATGGGGAAGCATTAATCCTTAGGAGGAAGTCAGGAAATACAGTGGATCAAATGTTGACTGAAACAGTTCGGTTGGTAATGATGATCATTTGTTCTGTTTAGCACAAGTACCTGGCAGGACTGGGATCCATCTCTAAGACGAATGACATGGCCTTGTCCATCACTGCCAGAAATTCCTTTGATGTAGTTTCTTTCAAGACCATGTTGTTGACCTAATTAAGTTTGGCAACCTTTACAAGTTGATCTTTCGGCCATTCCTTAGTGACCTGTCCAGTAACCTAAGCTCTGCAGGTATTAGCTGAATACACCTCAGTTTCTTAGGTCCTGATGCTTCAGGGTCCATGCATGTGCACATGTACTGTATTTTCAACCAAGTGTTTCAACTCATAGTTACCAATTGCATTACCCCACAAAATCTGCTGCCATTTCTTTTGGATGGTTTCAGACCAGAAACACTGGCACAGACACTATGGAACATTACAGTTTTACATGAAATTTTCTTAGAACTGGCTAGTCTCATAATGAAGCACTTATTGAGCATTATAAATACAGGCAATCCTCGAGTAAACGTTTTTGTTCTAACACGGTCAACGCCGTTCATAATCAACATGGGCAAATCTCAAGCTTATGCGGGAAGTATCAGCTGGCCTGGTGACACAGTTTGAAAGTTACGCACAGTGACGTCACCTGTCAGACCTGGCCTGGATTTTGAAGGATTTGACTTAGATGTTGAAGAAGGAAGTGCAGGAGCAGCATCACCTCAACAATGACAACAACAGCATGGGGGGGGGGGGGGGGAGACTGCTGCAGAGCTATGCATCAACAGCACGTGGGTACCGAGCCTAACTTTTGATTTTATTAATGCCATTTTAATATCATTCGTGTTCATAATTACAATAGTTATATCTCGTTCAGTGTTTTACCTGTTGGTGGATGTAAGTAGGGGGTATTTTATGTGGGGTAAGGTGGTAAGAAGGGGTAAAAGTGAGAATTTTGGAAAGTCACTAGAACACATTGTATCGTTATACACGCAAACACATTGAGTAACACGTGTTTGAGTAGCACGGTCCTTGTCCAGTCCCTGTCATCCGCGTTACTCGATGATTGACTGTGGTATCTCATTTAGGACTGTAAAAAATAGCCTTTCTCTTCACTTTCACATTTTCATATGTCATATTCATATGCACGAGTTTATTCCTTACGACATTATTAGTATTCCGTCCTTTACTCGGGCTGGCCAAGACCACGTTCCATCCACTCACAATTAACCTCCAGAGTTTTAGCTTAGAGTATTTTTGTCATTCAGTCTTTGGTTTCTGGTGATGGAATATAATTTCAGCATATTACATACATATACCCTTTATAATGCACTACTCTGTGCCTGCATGGGTCAGCTACCCTCCTCCCAGATGGTCACATTCCAATACAGTCTGATGCAACATTCAGCCAAGTCCTCTGACCCTGAGATCCCTTTTCAGGACTTCATACCTCATTTTCATTGGTCTGTCCACTGGGGCTGTCTCTTTCATATTCAGGACTGTACAGCACTTTATTTGATCATTCTGATGCATGTCCAGATCACATCAGCTAACCCTTGTATATCCTGTCATTAACACGCTCAGTGCCCAGTTGTCCTAAATCTACACGCGTTCTTTCTCATAGTGTGGTACTACACAGCCACCTACCGTCCTTATATCATTGTTCTCAAACATGTCTCTCGTTTACTGGCTGTGTACCACTATTCAGCATTATGCTTTCCACACATGATGCATAAAGTTTCCCTTCCATGTGTAAAAAGTTTCTTTATTTGCAGTTTGAATAGTAGCTCTCTAAACCTCTTTCAGTCACTCTGTAGCAATTCAGCTAATTTTTGTACCACCCTTCGTGTTAGTTATATCTCCCAACTACAGTATCTGTCGTTCTCAGTGCCAATCATCTTAGCTGACCCTCCCCTCCAATGTGTCTCCTGCATATGAGTATAACACACACATCCATCCCCCTTCCACTCTTTGCCTCAACCACCTCCCTCACTATCCTCCTTGTATTCCCTGCATTCAATCCAAGCCTGTGGGTTGGGATTAAGTTCTTTGAGCATGCCTTTTTTCAATTATAGGTAGTTAATGTCATTTTAAGTTCTCATACTGGCAGCGATGAAGTTGGGGCAGAACCCTAAGCCAAGCTAGAAAACTGAGGCTTTTGACCTACTGGCCTTGGCTTGTGGCAGTGCTGGTGGCATTGCAGCATCAAGATAGAAAAAGCCACAGGGACATCCACTGAAGTGTACTGTGGTACAGTACTTTGACTACCCTAGCATTTTTCCGTTGGTGAAGAGGCAGCCTTCTAGGGGCAATATCCCAAGTTTGGGCTCCTCGCTGTTGGGTAGAGATGCTGCTCAGGGAATTTCAATACCTAGTACCCTCTGGCACCTTGGCCCTGCTATAGAGTGGCATGGTAACTGAATGACACAACCAGCCCAGTCTCAGCCTGTTCATCATAGGTAGCAGGGATAGATGCTTTATGGCCACAGATGCCAACCCACTATGAGGGTCTATTTACATGGTTGCCATCCAAATGTGATACTGCTGATTACAGTAATTGGTTTCTTGGTAACATCACTAATTTCATTAATATATACAGTATACAGATGCTGTAACCTGGTGTGATTCAGTACATTCCCATAATGCTTCCTATATGTTGGCCAGCTAGTGCTTCCTAACCAGATCTGGATGTATAGTACAAATCTGTGTAAAGCAGATACTGTGCTGGTGGAAAGATGGGTAAATTAGTTGATTACATTATTAGGAATCCATGCCCCTCAGGCCTGTGCAAGCTGAGTTCTACTGGTATTTTATTCAGTTTCATGTCCCAGATTGCATGTCAAGAATTTTTTGCACAGTATATTTGGCAGTATAGCATATTACATTATGGTATGAGACACTGTACAAGCTTATAAATTATTAACCTGTTTAGCAGAAATATGGTTATGGTTTGTAATAAGTAAAAGTTTAGCTTCTTATCAGCTGTCATATTTGTTGGTACTGTATTCCTTGAGAGTTACAGGACATAATTTTCAGTAGACATTGCCATGGATGTAAATTTTGGGCATTTTCTCAAGAGTGTTGTTTTGCCTCGTAGATTCTGTTGTTTAGCATTCTGTTGATTTTAAAAGATGATAGGAATGTTGGTTGCAATTAAGTTAGACATTTGAATGTTTTTTGCCTATGGTACATTTTATTCACCGACCATATTTCTGTGATGTTATAGTACTGTAATTACAAGATATTAGCACCTGTACAAATATTTGCTTACTAATCTGCACCATCATTTTTGTAGGTTTCGTAGCTTAACTACAGCATTTTATCGGGATGCTATGGGCTTCCTGCTACTCTTTGATTTGACTAATGAACAGTCCTTCCTCAATATTAGAAGTTGGCTGGAGCAACTCAAGGTAGGAGTAGTCCACTGTTCTAATGCTTGTGTGCCTTTGTTTCATGAGTTTGACAATTACAGTACATTTCAATTTTTATGCATCATTGTATGTTTGCCTAAATGTTCCTATATAAAGAACTGTTGAATATTTTTGGTATTATTTTTTATATATCACTAGAGAAACAGAACTTTTAAAAAATAACTTCAGTACAAAGGTTATTAGCTAGCAAGATTTTATAGATGTTTTTATCAGTCCATAATAGGTCCATTGCAGGACTGTGGATCATCCTTCCCAGCGGGATAGTAGTCACCAGGGGAATGGGGAAGGATGTATGTAGGAAGAGTGATGAATGAGAAGGCTGAAGTGTTGTAATGTCAGTGTTTGTGAATGTTACAGTCTGTATATATTGTTAAACCAACAGGATGCAGGAATGTGGAGGGATGTAGTACTATCACCCACTTAAATGTCTACCACAGCTGGGATTCAAACCTAGACCCAGATCTCATACATTGCAGAACAAGTATGCCAACTCACCTGTAACTATATTTGCTGCAGGTTATGTTCATTTATCGTAACATATTTGGTACATTCCACTCACTTATCCACAGTTGCATTTCAGACACATGCTTACTGTGAGAACCCTGACATAATCCTGTGTGGGAACAAACTTGACGTCCCAGACCAGCGCGTCGTGTCCGAGCTCAGGGCTAAGGAAGTGGCAGAAAAGTTTGGGTGAGAGTATTTTTCGTTATAATACTCAGTAGCTTTAATGGGAGTGTTCACAGACTCCCAAAAGTTGCCAGTCTTCACCTGATATCTTAATTTGAAGATAAAAATGCAGTCAGCCAAACTACTGTTTTGTATGTGTTTCCTTTATCAGTTTGTTCATAAGTATAATTTTATGAACATATTTACTCAGTAAAATGAGGAAAAGAAGCCTCAGTATAATCAGGTTGAAAAGAACCACCAAAGCCACCTAATATATCATGTAAACCTCAGGGCAAATATTGCACCAAGCTTAAAAGTGGTTTTTCACATTCTCAGTCATATCTTTTAATATAGTGTTAGTCATATAAAATTTTCAGACATATATGCCTTTGTATAGTACAAACCTGAAATCGTTTGGCTGCCAAATATTTATAGGGATTAGGATGAAGATTACGGTATATACACATACCCACGTCAAGTTTTGTTGTCTTCCTGGAAACATCGGTACATGTGATTTCAGTCATTGGCTTTGTCTTCGCATGATTTTGGCTTCATAATTTAGGCCTTTTTTGTAACTAATAGTCAATACATTCTCTTCAGTTTTTGCCAGATGAAACATTAACCTCTTTGATAACTAAATGTTAAGCATTTCAAATTAAACAGCAGCAATACTTTAATATTACTGTATGTAATGAATGCTAACAGACCACTTGTCATTTTACGAATTCTGGTAACTGTGTTGCAGTATTTTACGAAGTAAATCATATTTAGAAAATGGTATGATAACCAGTGATTATATTACTGAACCATGTATATCATGGAAGGGATTTTAGAAAATATATGACTGTGCAAGTCCAGAGGAGTTGACTGAGTTCCTAAGTAAGTTACCTGGTGATCACTGGCAACTCCTCAGGTTGTGAATGCCTCCATTGTAGTTTTTTTTTCTCTCTCTCTCCCTGTAATACTGTATAATGTAAGTTTTAATTGTAAGTATCAGTTGCAAGTTTGTAGGAAACTGTACTGTATACAGTTTGGATTGGTAGCTGTGATGTTATGAAAATTAGCAGTGCAGTTTGTGATTACTTATGTTAAAGAAATGTAGAAGAAGCAGAAATTATCATCATAGTACCATAACCCAGTTTCTCAAGTACTCGCGGGGTGGAGGATATCTGGGCATGGCTTTTCAGTCTTGCTAATGAGAATAAAGTTACTGTCCAATTGATTCCTCCTCTTTTGAAGCGAGAACCACAAGGGTGTCAGTACAGTTAGGGAGATTTCCAACCCCCCCCCTCCCCCTCATTGCATTTCAGTTGTCCCTAATAAGATGCAAGGTGTAAATGGGTTGTACTCATCTCACCTGTTTGAATGGTAATAATCTAGTATGATTTTGTTATTTAAGAGTACTGTTGTTAGCCATTTCTTGATAGGGTTACCACACGGCTGAACATCCAAGCTATATTTATATTAATATCTAGCTAGCTAGCTTTAAGTATTTGTCTATGCATCTATCTATCCAGTTGGTTGACAGCTAGAAGAGTGTGATGTAAATCTACATTATTGGTGATATAAAACCAAGTTATAGGAAAAACAGCCGACAGCCTCCCTAGAATTACCTATAATAACCCTCTGAGCATTCCCCAGCCACCTCAGAGTGGCCTTTAAATGTACCAAACAATCATCATTTGTTTATAAATGTATCAGCTTACTTGCATGCATAAGCCATTGTTGCCTGATAACAGGTATCCACCCTTATCTCTATCAGCCTGTCTATTCATTCCCTGAACCCTGCGGTCACACTCGGTGACTCATCTATGTCTGTGTCTGTGTGTATCTGTGTATCTGTATCTCCACTCCACCAACATGTGGTGCTTTGCAGAGATTGTATGTAGGGTGAGAAGTGCTTGGAAATGTGAGTGTTGTGTTGGAGTGGCTTTGGATGTGTGTATAGTCTGTGAACCAAGTGTAATCAGCTCACCTAAGCCAACTGGGTGCAAGCATACTAGTATGCTCAAGTCTTTTTTTCAATCTACCTCTCGCATCTCTACCCCAACATTGAAATCCCTCTACCATTGCACCCACTTGTCCCCCTCTGTCCTCTCCACAAGCCCAGAGTTTGTCAGTCCACCCCTTCTCATCACATTCAAGTCACATCCTCTCATCTCTTCATTCGCAATCCCAACCCCCCTAGAGACCTGTCATTCAAGGATTCACCTAATCATCTAATCTTTCTTATCTGTACATTTGAACCTATGAATATCCTCCCCTTTACTGCTCGTCTCACTGCCATACAGCATTACACTCCTAACACATGCTGCTTACAGGGAGAGCCCTCTCAATGTCAGGAGAGGCAACAACCCCCCGAACTTCTTCCAACCACTCCATACCCTTGCTACGAAGGTAGCTCCAGCCCCATCTTGAGCACATATCATGCCCCCCAAATAAAAAAAACTCCTCCACACACTCAAGAGACTCTCCAGCAAGGTTAATCCTTCCCACCTCTCTGTTTGAGTATGCTCTCCTTTACATTGCACACCACATACTCAGAAGCAGCATTGATTTGGACCCTACATCTAATACCACTCCATCTCTTAAGCACCCACTCATCACAAACACTTCACGAAATGCAGTTACTTTCTACACCCTTGTGGCAACCTGTGCATGGTCACACTCCTGACTTAACAGTACAGCCTTAGATACTACCACTTTCGTTTAATCTGAATTTACTCTTTAAATCCTTCTGCCTCATTCCATTTCTCCACTTCTTAAATATTTCCTTTGCTACCACTTTTGTTTAATCTGCATTTACTCATAAACCCTTCTGCCCTATTCCATTTCCCAACTTCTTAAATCTTTCCTTTGCTACTCTTTCATTCTCCGTGATCAACACCAAGTCATCAGCAGTGAACACACTTGTAATCAGAATCAGAGGCACACTTTGCAGTAACTAACCTTAAGTGGAGATTGACCATACCATCACTCAGACCACACCATCATCCAGACCACTCCATCACATGGACTACATCATCCCCCACACTGTCACCCATACAACTCCAGCACCCCACACTAGCGAGTCTGTGAGTTGTCATGTGGCCTGAGCTGTAGTAGACACATCCATGCAGTAACAGATAATGAAATATTTGGCCATGTAAGTGACCTGCGTACCATGTTGTGGTGGATATAACTGTGTTTCGGTAACTTTGAGGATCCAGCCAAGCACCTACTCTGTAGTGGAAGTCTGTGTTGTGGGAGAGGATGTTATAGGCAAGCTGACGATACTTGCTGTTAACTGCTCCAGCACCCAAAAACATGAGAAAGCAACCTCAGTCTCTAATTATCGTACATTTGCTCTACACCAAAGCAAGTTTAAAACATCCAAAACCAGACCCTACTGATCCTTCTATAGTTTACTTAGATCACTCAACTTCTTGCTGTTATATGTCGTAGGCAGGACAGTGGATTCGCCTAATCCACGGCAATTAGAGACTGGTACCTACCTGTGGTTTATGAAGTCCGTTTTGTTTTGTTTTGTTTTGTTTTGTTTTGTTTCATTTTTGAAGGCTCCAACATGCTTGCATTCGTCAGCCTTGGTCACCTAATGGCGGCTCTCCATGCTGCTCGATCTTTGGCATCCTCCCTGTTCAGTCCCTTAACCCTTAAGTCACACTTAATGACCTCGTCCCATGTCTTTCTTGGTCTACCCCTCCCAACCCCTCCCCCAATATTAACACTTCTCACCCTCTGTACCCAATTATCATCCCTCATCCTCTCCACATGTTCAAACCACCTCACCTACCTCTCCTCATCACAACACCAATACACTCCAGTCCTGTCCTACCTCTCAACTCTTCCATCGTAAACCCAGCCCCCCCAGGCCTTGCACGCAGGGACGCACTGCACATCCACCTAATCATTGTCATTTCTGTACGTTTAAACCTGCAAATATCCTCTTCCTTTACTGCCCAGGTCTCACTACCATACAGCATCACACTCCTAACACATGCTGCATACAAAGACCCCTTAGCACGTAAGGAGAGCCCTCTCAATGTCAGGAGAGACAACAGCTCCCTGAACTTCTTCCAACCACTTCTTACCCTAGCAACCAAGCTAACTCCAGCCCCACCTCCGGCACATAACATGTCTCCCAAATAACAAAACTCCTCCACACACTCAAGAGACTCACCAGCAAGTTCAACCCTCTCACGCCTAACAATCTCCACCTGCTCTTCCCGACACGCCGCACACATGAATTCAGCATCATCTCGCAGTCTACCTCTAATACCACTACATCTCTTGTGCACCCATTTATCACAAACACTATAGAAGATGGAATTACTTCCCACACCCTTGTGGAAAACTGCACATGGCCAGTCTCCCTCTCCTCTGATTGTACTGCCACCAACCCTAGATATCATCACTTTTGTTTTATCTGCATTTACCCTTAAGCCTTTGTGCCCCATACCATCTCTCCACTTCTTAAATCTTTCCTCCGCCTCCTTTTCATTCTCTGCAATCAACACCAAATCATCAGCATACAACATCTCCCATGGGAGTCCATCTCTGAAGTCACGTGAGAGGGCTTCAAGCACCATGATAAACAACAAGGGACTCGAAACTGACCCCTGATACACACCAACATTCACTCTTACCTGGGTGCGAGCACCCACGTACATGGCCATAACCACCCTAACCAGCCACTCTTCCAACCCTAGCTTTCTCATTGCCCACTTCACCACCTCTCTAGGGTCTCTGTCAAAGGTCTTTTCCAAATCAACAAAAACAAAATACAATTCCCTTTTCTTTCCAATATATTTCTCCTGAAGCTGTCGAACAATGAACATGGCATCAGTGGTCCCCCTGCCTAGCATAAACCCAAACTGCATCTCATTGATATTCACTCTCTCTCTAATCATACTTTCTAGAACTCTCTCCATTACTTTCGTTATCTGATCTAAGAGCTTTATACCTCTGTAATTTCCCCTTTCCAGGGCATCACCCTTCCCTTTGTACACATTTACAATTACACTCTTCAGCCAATCATCTGGGACAACACACTCATATATAATCCTATTTATCAGGTCAGTGACTAACCTCACCCCAATATCTCCTGAGGCCTTCAACATTTCGGCAGTCAACCCAGACACACCTGCTGCCTTCCCCACCCGCATCCTGCCCATTGCCTCACTCACAGTAGCAGCGTCAATCAAAGGCCAAGGCCCAAACACTGGATCAGCTGGCTCCAAACCTTCCCTATCCCAATCAAACTCCTCAATCAACAACCGGCTATAATGCTCTTTCCATGCATCTTTAATATCCCCACTGTTTACCACTACCCTGCCTTCATCATTCTTCACACACTCGTCACCTACAATGTCCGATTATCCCTCTTCACATGATTTGCCACCCTAAAAATCATATTTTTCCTTTCTCCATGGTTTAGATTATCAAGTAAAAGTCTCTGTGACTCAGACTTCGCCCTGTATACCTCTCTTCAAGTCATGCGCTTGGCAGCCAAGTACTCCTCCCTGTTACCACCATTCTTCCATTCCCGGTAAAGCCTTCTTTTCTCCTTAACTGCAGCTTCTACACCGTCATCCCACCACTAAGTTACTTTATGTCTTGGTGGGCCTCTTGCCCAACCGCCTATTGCATCGGTAACTCTCAAGAGGTTGTTCTTAAGGGCTCTATACTGTTCATTAACGCCTCTATCTACGGCTCCCTGTTCAGCCACCACTCTCCTCATCTCACTATAAAAAGCATCCCTTACTGATTGGTTTCCCAGCTTCCATATTTTCCTCCTAGGTACATATGTCCTCCTTCTCTTCACTCATTCCTTAAGCACCATTTCACAAATCAACAGATTGTGCTGCTGCACACACTCCTCGCTTCCTATAACTTTAACATCCCTCACTAACCTCCTATCAACCCTCCTGACCAGAAAATAATCTGTCTGACTACTATTTCCCCCGGACTCGTACGTAATCAACCGACTCATTCTTTTTCTAAAATGTGTGTTGCACACAATCATGTCCATAGCCTCCCCAAACTCGAGTATTCTTTCCCCTTCCGCATTCCTCACACCATATGCACATCCTCTATGGACTCCTTCATAACCTTGAGCTGCTTCACCCACATGACCATTTAAATCCCCTCCCAGAACCACTACCTCATCATCGCCCATACCACTTACTACATGTATTAAATCATCCCAAAATCTATCCTTCTCTCCGTCATCCAATCCTACCTGTGGAGCATATGCCGATATAACTGAAATCATTTTCTTACCAATCAAAATTTTCACTACTAATATCCTATCACTTACTCTCATAACATTCATAATATATTCTACCCATTTCTCTGCAACCAACACACCCACAGCTCCATATCCGTCAGTTCCCCCCTGCCAAAACAACTTATAGCAATCCTTCCCAACAGTCTTTCTGGCTGATGCACCCCTGTACTGGACTTCCTGCAAACATGCCACATCCACCCACCTCCTACTGAATGCCTCAGCGACTTCCCCCGCTCTTCCCCTCAAACTTCCCACATTCCACGAACCCACCCTAAACCCCCTGGGTGATTTGCTGTCCTCAGGCTTGCTTTGAAGCTTATACTTGTAAGTCATAGTCGGTAAGATAAAGGGGGGTAAACATTCCAAAGGCCCGACCCATTGCACAGTCCTAGGTCCAGGCAATGGATCTGGGACCCCTAGCCCACCAGCTTACCAGTGGCTGTGGTAGTGGCCTCGGGGCACCCTGCCAGGACAGTTGCAGGGACACCCTCCAAGTGCGCCGTGGCACTGCAACTGCCCCGCCATTATACACCCACTGATTGGGCAGCCTCCTGGGGCGCTACTCCCAGGTTCGGGCCCCTCTCTGTTGAGCGGAAGCGGCAGCCTGGGAACCTCAATGCCCTGTACCCTCTAGCACAAGTTCGAGCCCCATCTTCCCCCGGATCCACGATCTATGCCAGCGGAACCCCCTTCACGCCTCCCCCCATAAGTCCGCCACTGGGTAGCGGGGGCAAAGTTTTCTGGCCGCATGCCCTTGCTGGCATCAACCTCTGTAACGTAGTGGGATACGTTGTGTGATATGTAAAGCACATGTGGTGCATTGCATAAGATAGTTAGAGGAAATGTTTGGGAGAGTATACTGGTCTACTCTCCATGTTACTGTCACATTGAAAAGGTCAGCAAAGGGGGATGGTTAGGTAGCTAGTGAAAAAGAAGCTCCAGCTCTCCCTATCACCAGCATTCCCATTCCCCTAGGGAGTACCACCCTGTTCGGCCCGTGCTACAGCCTCCGCGGTTTACAAAGTTAAGAGCCAATGGGATAAAAGGATATTTAGTCTGGACCCTTGTGGAACCCCCCTACAGCACCCTACCTACACCTAGCTAGCCAACACCCAACACAAACAGACAATGTTAGGAATATTCATTGCATGTATTTAATGGATATAAACAATAATTAAGTGGAAGTATACAATAATTAAGGGGCCTCACGTGTCTCCAACAGACAAAAATACTTCAGTGGATGGGGTGAGTAGGGGCTGGGGATAACTTAGCACTTTGGGGGGTTGGGGCCATCCATAACAGAACCAGGGAGAGGTAACCTTGACAAAAAAAGGCCAGGTAGTGCTCAGAACTCACGGGGAAACACATAAAGTTGGTGGTTGGCGGGACAGGAGGTAAGAAAAACATGGGAGCTGTAGTGTGCACACTTGCCACCTGGGCTGGGCTGTGATTGGCTGGCAGCCACAGAATACATCATGGGTACCCGGATATTATAAATCTCCTCGGAAATGAGCCACTTTCGATCCTAGGAACCGCGTTTTTCGAGTTTTTTCCGCAGAATTTAAAAAATAGGGACTGGTTGGGCAAAGTACTGCGGCTTACAGATACACGGATTAGATGAATCCACTGTAGTTCATTCTCCTGTAAATCACGTCATTCAGTTTGCTTTGATACAGACATGCCTCTTACCCTCCTGGATGTTCAAACTTCTGTGATTCAAAATCTCTTGCACACCATTGTTTCACCTATCTACCATAATGTAACAGTATAAACTGGATTGGATAAGAAGCATAGAGACATGTAATAGATGTGGAGTATGGAAATCTGTTGATTATAAGGCATAAGAAAATGTGCTTAGATGGTATAGCCACATAGACTGAATGTGAGTTTGGTAGTAAAAAGGTTACCGGTATATATTAGTGAGTTAGAGGGTAGGAGGAGACATGAAAGGCTAAGAAGAATGTGGATAGTTAGTGTACGTGAATTAATGGGCCAGGTTTTGAAAATGAGGAAGCAAAAGAATTGATAAAGGATAGAAATGGATGAATGATGTACTGTTTATATGGAGATATACATGATAAGGGTTGCACTCTTAATGTAACTTGGCCCTATTCCACAGTCATTATGAAATGCAGTTTCATAATGTTCATTTTGCATGTAAAGTGGAGGTGAAAGTTTTAAAGAATAATCAGTGGCTATTTTCAGTGGGCAGTATATGAAGTTCATTTAGCTTTCCTGCTTTACTGTTCCTGTTTTGGGAGCCCTCCCACCCCATGTATTAACCCCATCTGGGCTGACTCTTTGTAGGGTAGTTTACCTCCCCTGAGTCATTGTTTAATAACTAATGTAAAATGTACCATATATGAGGCTTGCAGCAAGGCCCATGCAGACCTTCATTGTGTCTAATATGAGGTCTGCAGCTTGGCAAGGGATAATGGGAAAAAGGGATGTAATGATGATGATATGATTATTATTAGTCTTTCACCATCTCTTTTCCCCACAAGGTTATGCTGCATTAACATGCTTGATCAGCCCTCTCCATTAAAGTATATCCACCTGCACAGCTTATTGTTGCTGTCATTTCTTACTGTCAAACCATCTGACCACATATATACAACATAGCTTAGGCACATAATTTCCAACAATTCCACTCCCCCCCACCCTCCATACAGGACCTGTTCCTTGCTTGTGTACAGCTCATTTACTACCAGTGCATTTATACATACCCATCCTCTCTGTATCCACATTGATTGGATTTCATTGTTGGTTATTGAATTGCAGATAGTATCCTTCTCCTTTAAATATTACTGACAAATACTGTAGGTATCCTATGTTGAACAAGACATATTTTTTCATATACATTATTTCCACTGGTTTAACTTGTACATTTTTACTCTTCAGAAGGACAATCTTCTTTTTCAGTCAGTGCAAGGAGCCTCCTCAGGTACAGCAGAGGTTAAATAGTTTTTAAAGAACTGAGACTTTACCTTGTCTGAGATTTCACGGCGTTATAAAATAGCCCTCTGTCAGTATATAACTTCACATTTGCCCATCCTACATCAGTAAATCTATTAAACTCTAAGTAAAGGAAGCAGTGTGTAAAGCATGAAAGTTATTGAGGCATATAAGTAAATGTTTACCAATATCATGCTGTTCTGTTTGTATCTTTTGGTCCCAGACTGCCAGGCACATGTCACATCTGAGCAAGGAACTTGATATTTGCCAAATACGAAATAATTAGCCCCTTATATTGGATAGCGTTGTAATGGGAATTTGATTTTGGATTAGTAGTGTTATTTTGCATATTGATTTACAAATGTTACATATTGTGTAGTATAAAGACTTTGTTAGTTGAGAACTTATTATTATACCACATGACAGCCATCTATGACCATCACACATTGGGAATGACTTCTTACCCATTCATGAAATGTGATAAGTTCTACACATATATCCTGAATCTATCACAAATCCTTGCTTTGTTGCCACATTTATTGTATTGTTCAATAAAGTCATCAACTGTACCTCCTATGGTACAGGAATGGAAGAGAAATAAGAACTTCCTTTTTAGTTAAAACTTCCATTCTTGTTTGAGTCATGCCCCTAAAGATACCAAAGAACTTTGGTTTAGTCCCCCTCACTGCATATAAGCATGGTAAGATGGTGATGAAGACTGTCATAGAATAAATTATAATTCTGGATTCAGTCATATATTAACTTTTGATCCTTTTGATTGTGTGGTAGACTACCGTACATAGAGACATCAGCGGCAACTGGTCAGAATGTGGAAACAGCCGTGACCCGCCTTCTGGACTCTGTGATGAAACGTATGGAAGTGGCTGTTGATTCCAGCCGGCTGCCTGGACGCCGGGGTCGACCTAAGGGACTCATAAGGAATGAAGAGGAAGACACAGAAGAATCTAGCAATCAGTGTGCTTGTTAGTGTATGTAAGGTTACCAATGTTTAGTCAGTGCTGTTGGTGACTTGGTTTTCAGTATTGTACTTTTTTTCCTATGTACATGTATGTGTGTGTGTGAGTGTGTTCAGCTGTGGCCATAGAATTGACAACCCATTCCCTGAGTCGCAGCTGTTCTTGTAATACCACACAGCTTCACATATCACCAGTTTAGTTCTAACATCCACTGTCCATATTGAATACTGTACATGATAGGGCTGGCTTATTCAGGATCCCTTTCTTTGCATCCATAGTGGAACTCCTTCAACAACAACACTTTTATCATCACTTGCGCATGCAATCTTTGATGACATAGTTACAGTAAATGCTTATGTTGTATTCTTCGTTATAATTTCCTCTTTCATCTGGGTTATGAATGGAAGTGTGACCCATTGGAGTGGGCAGACTTTGGCTGTCTGGACATGCTACTCCTCACGCTGCTCTAGGGTGAGAAAGGAGAGGTCTGGATGATGATGGTGATTTTTTTTTTTTTTTTTTTTTTTTTTTTTTGAGGGAGGGGGGGGATTGTTTTTGTGCATTTAAAGTTTCATTACCACCATAGTACTTTTCTCTACACGTGATCCCATAACTCATTCCCACAGTAGGCATTCCTTTTCAGGTCCCTTGAATATCATATCGTATCATTTATAAAGGCTCCATCATGCTTGCATGCGTCAGCCTTGGTCACCTAATGCCGGCTTTCCACACTGCTCGATCTCTGGCAGCCTTTCTGTTCAGTCTCTTATCCCTGAGGTCACACATTATGACCTCGTCCCAGGTCTTTTTCAGTCTGCCTCTCACAGCCCTACCCCTGATGTTCACACTTCTCGCTTTTCACATTCATTTGTAATCTTTTGTTCTTTCCACATGCTCAGATCATCTCAATGTGCCTCTCCTCATTATAGCACCCATGCACACCAGTCCCATCCTTCCTCTCAACTCTTCAGTCATAAACATAGCCTACCTAGGCCTTGCATTCAAGGACGCACTGCACATCCATCTAATCATTATCGTTTCTGTATGTTTGAGCCATATCCTCTTCCTTTACTTCCCAGGTCTCACTAGCATACAGGATTACATTCTTTAACACGTGCTGCATACAAAGATCCCTTAGCACGGAGGGAGAACCCTCCCAGTGTCAGGAGAGGCAACAGCTCCCTGAACTTCCTCCAACCATTCCTTACTTTAGCCACAGAGCCAGCTCCAGCCTTACCCCCAGCACAGACCATGTCCCCAGTATAACAGAACTCGTTCACAGCTCAAGAGACTGACCAGCAAGACCAATTTAGTCGCACCTAATAAGATCTATATGCTCTCCCTGACACAATGCACACACGAAGTCAGCATTATCTTGCAGTCGAGGACCACTACAACATTTATGCCCCAATTTATCACAAATACTGCACAGGTTGGAATTACTGTACTTCCCACACCCTTGTGGTAAACTGCACATAGCCACTCTACCTCTGCTTTGACGGTACAGCCACCTGCCCTAGATATTACCACTTTTGTTTTATCCACATTTACTCACCCTTGTGACCCATTCCATCTTTCCACTTTCTAAATCCTTACCCTGCTTCCCTTTCATTCTCTGTTGTCAACACCAAGTCATCAGCATACAAAATCTTCCATGGGAGTATGTTTCTGAAGTCACCTGAGAGAGTTTCAGGCACCATGACAAACAATAAGGGGCTCAAGACTGACCCCTGATCCCATAAATATAGTCATATTAATCAAATCATTCATCTTTGTCTCACTGATAACTTGTCTGCATATGCTCACTTTCATTGCGTGTCGTTACCTGTCTCTAGGCTTACATTATATGCTAGTTTATAATGGTTAGGAATTTTTTAGACATTATTGTTTACCATCCACTCACTCAATGTATTGCTGCTCTTGGGTGTCTGCCCTTTCCTCTCCTCCCTCCTTTCCTTCATTCGTCTTCTGTGTTTCTCTACTTCATTCTTTCCTCGTCCTTCTGCCTACGAGTGACTTTACGCTCCCTCTTTTGTCTTTTTTTCCTTCATTCTTTCCACTTCCTTCAGCCTATGGGTGATTCTACACTGAGTGACAAGCCAAATGGTTTCCTGTACACCAGGAAAGCATTTACAATGCTGGGTGGTAACCATATAACCAAATTATGGCACCTGATGGTTTAGTGGGTAATTAAGGTGTTCCAGTCAGATTGAGCTGGTGAAGGTTTATATCCAAGGGTTGGTTGGGGTTCATTGCTCATGTAATGCCACTCAGGGATGAGTGAGGCTGGTCACTCTCATCTTAAATGTCAGGACCAACTTGCCTAGCCCTTGGCTCCTACACTCCTCATGGGCAACGTAGGATTGGGTGATGGAAGGATGGATGGTTTACGTCTACTGACTAGGAAGTTTTATTTGTAAATGCTGTTAAATTCTTCATTCAGTCTTGTCCATTGATGTGCCTGCTTGATATTTATGTGTATATTTTTTTTGTAACTCAGCCCTCAGAAATTAAGACTTGGCATGCCCAGAAGTTAAATTACATAGTAATAAATAGCAAAAAGTAAATGAATGGCTTACCTTAATAAAACATACTTTTTTTTTTTTACATTTATATATGGCAGGCACCTTGCAGTCTTTGTGCTTCTTACAAATTATATGGAAAATCAGATATACTGTACTCTGATCCCAGACTTACCAACCTCATTTATTATTAGTGCATGGAAGTAACCATCTGTGAATAGTTTCATGACATCAAAAATGCCCTCCATTTTGAGCATTTAAAACCGCAAGTGTTCCAGCAAGAAGAATTTTCAGTATAGAATGTAGTAGCATTTTAGTGAATAGTCATTGTTTTAGTTGATTTATAGGGGAATGTGAACCAGTGTTGTGGAATATTGACTGGTGAGCTATGGCTTTATTAGTTCCTTTTCTTCTCTTCCTCTCCCTCTCTGTTTGAGAACTGGTAGATACCTGTCTGAGGTTTAGGTTAATCATGGACTTAGTTGGACATACGTGGTGACTTTTTACTGTACAACACACCATCGTCCAAGAAGCAGTTGGTGTATGCATTAGTTCCTGGGACCATGCTTAGCCATTAATGCATTAAGCCCTGCTCTCTTTAATTTCAGTCGTGCTATTTCCTGGTAATTTTATTCTGCTTTGGAGAGAGTCTTTGAACTAGAAGGGTTAGATATAGCCTTCATAAACTCCTTCAGTATGAGAGTCCTTTCCTTATCTCAGTAAGATCATCTAATAGCAGTAAGTATAAACTAGAAATGACATCACCCAAATTCAAAAGATTAATCCTTTCAGTCCAGTAATGTATATTTTTAGTTTATTCATGCTACCTTCAGACTGTTTTATTGGGCATAGAAAAAAGCTCTTATGCTGAAGGGGCTCATTAAGGCTGTATCTAACCCCTCCAGTTCAAAAAATCTTCAAAGCCAACTGTAATTGTCTCCAGGTAAAAAAGTAAAATTAAAACTACATGATTGGGTTAATGTTTATAGTTACTGCTCTCTCTCTCTTGGATAAAACCCGTCATTAAGCTGATACCATACATTCGTAGGGAGTGTGAAGTGTGGCTTCCATTTTTTCTACATAAACTAAATGGTAGTACTGTATAATGACTGAACAAATGTAACAGAACTAGTCATTTTCTGCCATAATTACTCTTATTGTGTAGATAGAGGTAATGTGTGTGTGTTATGAAAATGTCTGAAGGTATTGTGTTGGTGTGTTCCTTAATTTGTAATGGTAGAGAATGTAAATTTTCTCTGTCTTCTATAGTACAGTAATTGTAAATAGTTTCAGAACAGTTTACATGAGTGTGAAAAATGGTTATATAAATTTTGGTCCTTCAACAGTAAGGCAGATTAATATGATCTTTAACTTTGCATTGATTTGTCATTATTTTTGATACAGTAGATCCTTAATGCAATGCAATGAAGTGTTTGTGCTGCTGGGGTGCAAGTGGAGAGGCCTCTTAAAAAAAAAAAAAAAAAAAAAGCTTTAATGAATAGCATACATAATATTTTGGAAACGTTTTTGGCACATCAGGGCTCGCATTTTAGTCCAAAATGTCACACTGTTTTGTTATATCAGGGATATGCTAGGAACTACAGCACTACAACAACCTAACCATTCCATTAAGACAGTGTTTCTTAAAGTGTGGTCTGCAGACCCCCAGGGGTCCATGGAACATTCCAAGGGGTCTGCAGGCTAATTTGAATGTCAGATAAAACATAGTATCTGGAAACAATTTAACGACTTATGTAGAATGCAGTGATATTTGTGATTTGGCAACTTTGTACCTGCTGCTGCCTGGCCTCCAGCCCGCCGCATGCCATAATTATAGCCTACAAACACCTTTAAACTGAAGAGGTAGGGTAGGAGGGAAATCTACTCATAATTAAGAGTCCGCCACATGATTAATTTTAATAAAAAGGGTCCGCTGCACGAGAAAGTTTATGAACCACTGCGTTAAGTTGTTGGTAATATTAAATTCATTGGTGTCTCCAATAACACAGTTAATTAGGAGTACAGTAAACTCAATTATCTGGCATCATTCAGCCAGCCCGGACACTGGTTATTGCAGAATTTCGAATATTGCATAGTACCCCCCCCCATCAGCTCAACATTCGGCATTGAGCCAGATAGTGTGGTACTGTTCTGTCTGTTTTGACCCTCTGTCCTAAACTCTTTCCCATGAGTAAAAAATGAAAATTGTACATACAATACAGTATTGATATAGTACAGTAATACAGTAGATAGTTTTCTATTTACTCACCTAGGGCATCAGTGGAGAGTAGTTGTACACCATGCAGTACAACACAGTGCACTTAATCCCGTGTGGTCTAGTGGCAAATGGCTCCCACAAAAAGTACTCCAGCTCCACCACCTCAGGCTTTATCCTCACCAAGAATGCTGGAATAGGTAGAATAGATGGAGTGGTAGAGGGTGTCAGGTGCAACTCCAATGAGACCTCTGGCTGAGGTGAGACGTCAGGTGGAGACACCACTCTTGAAGGGGCTGAAGGTGGTGCCATGGCCAAAGTGCCTGGCTGAGGTGAAGAAGAAGTGGCCTTTGGTGGTGCCTGGCTGGGATAAATGAGGCCAACCTGAGGAAGTAGAGGGTTGGGATGACAGAGGCCAGTACAAGGAGGTCAAAGGCAGGGGCAACAGAAGGTGATGTGAGTAGATCAAGGGTTGTGGCAATGGAGTGGCAAGTGTCATATGATAGAAAAGGACGTGATGGAGGACTACGTGGTGATCCTTCTCGACTGTAGCTTTGTCACATTCTCACGGCCCTCTTAAAAGTATGTGGCCATGGCATCAGTAAAGATGAGCTGCCGATTAGGATGCTTGCAGTAGTCGAGGAGGATGTCCACTGCATCACAGACCTGCTGGAGCCTCGGGATATCAGCCACTTCATCGTCATCATCCTCCTCTTCCTCCTCCCTTTCATTCTCGGTGCCCCCTACAGTCACGGACTCCACAGTTTCCCTGTCGCACATGGTTTGGTACCTGGGATCTCCCTCTTCCACTTCCAACCAGTCGTGGATGGTGTCCCCAGTCACCTGTTCTCCTGTTGCTTCCATGCATCAGATGAAATCCTGAGCTTCAAAACTGGTAAAGTCAGCAATGGTCTCTTAAACCCTGAGGAGCTTGTTCTAACCATGCTCAAGCCTGAGTGCAGAGAGTTCCTTCCGAGCCTGCGCCCAGTTATAAATCGTAGACTTGAAGGAATACCGCTTGAGGTTGGCCAAGGTCCTCTCCCTCCTACTGTCCTCACCTTTGGCTGCCTCCTCCTCATCCTTGAGCACAACCATTACGACTTCCATAAACCTCTTTTGGTACAGTCACATCATTGCTGCAATAATACCATGGTCCATGGTTTGCAAGATGGAAGTTGAATTTGGGGGCAAGAATGTGACTTTAATATGACCTTCATCTCCAGCCACCTCCTTCTTAGAAGACTGAGCAGGAGCATTGTCAAGGAGCAGCAGAGCCTTCACCAGGTTGCAGGCAAGGCCAAGACTTACTGTTTGATAATGGATTGATTGTAGAACCACTCTTTGAAGATTATGGCTGTAAACCAAGCCTTCAGCGAGTGGAAACAAATCACTGGGAGACCATCCATGAACCCCCAGAGACAATGCATCTGTTTTGCATGCCCCATTACAGTAGGTTTCAGATGATGGGGACGTGTTGCATTGGCACAACACATAACAGACACGTGCTGTTTGCTCACGACCAGGTAACAACTCGTCAGGCAAGGTATTAGTTGGGACTGACCTGAAGTACAGACCAGTTTCATCAGCGTTATAAACCTGATTGAGTCATAGGCCTTCATCAGTCAGGTTTTTAAGCTTGGTGCGAAACTCATCTATTCCTTTGGTGTCTGCATCCAAAGCTTCACTATAGGTAATCCTGTTAGACAACCCATGTCAAAGTTTTAACTGAGTCAGCCAGCCTTCAGAGGCCTTGATATCTGCGATCCCCAGTTACTCAGGAAACTTGGTGGCTGCAACCTTCACTTCAATGGGATACATAATCATACCACTGGCACACTGTTGTCAGAACCACTTCAGGCAGGCTTGGTTGAGTTCACCGAAGCATGGCATGGCCACCATTTTTCATCCATTCCGTCACACAGTTGTGCCATGTGCAACCTGGAAGAACATCTTGATGGAGTGCTTGTTCTTCCGCAGATCCTGCAACGTGGTCCAGGGCATGTTGTAGTGGTTGATCAGCCTTGCAGTGGTTGAGCCTTGTTCCACCTTCTCAATTATCTCCATCTTGTCCATGGAGAAAACAATATGATGCCTCTTAGCAGGTGATGGAGGAGCCATGGAGACAACAACCAGGACCATACTCAAGGCCAGCAGGACCTGCAGCAGCCAGGGCACTGCCACAAACTCATCCATCATGCAGAATTATGGTTGAGTAGTGAGAGTACTAGGGCCTGGAACACTTATGGCCCACAAGTGAGGCACATGGGACCTCAAGCAAAGTCACAGCAATGAGGGTTGGCACCACGTGCACGGTAATTTCAGTCACTATAGAGCATTAGGACACAAAGCACTGAGAGGTCACAAGCTTTGCAACAACAATGAGTGAGGTACAGGAGGCCACAGCGTACAGTGGTCCCCTCTTATCCGTGGAACTGCTATCCATGGTTTCAGTTACCTGTGGTCAACTGCAATTTGAAAATATTAACTGGAACTTTCCTGAAATAAACAATTCATAAGTTTTAAATTACACACCATTCTGAGTAGGGTGATGAAATCTCACGCCGTTCTGCCCAGGATGTGAATCATCCCTTTCTCCAACCTTTGTCCAACGTGTCCATGCTCTATATGTTGCCCGCCCGTTAGTCACTTAGTAACCGTCTCAGTTATCAGACAACTCGTCGTATCGCAGTGCTTGTGTTTAAGTAACCCTTACTATCACCCACCTTTAGCAAGGTGGAGTGATAATATTTTTGCCCACGTCTGTGTTTGTGTGTGTGTGTAACTCACCGGGTCGGTCAGGATCACTTGATGGTAGTGATCGTCAACTTTTACCCTTCTGGAAGGGAGCTGAGAGCTCATATAGTCCGATCTATGGGCAAGGGTGTGACCTTCGCACATGCACACACCCATCCCCTTGCTCAAGGGGGACAGTAACCACCCACTTCGTCAGTGAAACTTTTCACAACCTGAGCGAGGCGCGAACTCCTGTCTACCAGATGGCAAGCGAGAACGCTACCACTGCACCAGCGAGCGGTGTGTGTGTGTGTATTACCATTATATCTCATGAACAGCTTGAGCTTTCAACATGAAACTTTCAGGGTATCAAAATATGGCCAAAATCTTGGATGAGTTCGAAAATGGGTACTCTAGGTCAAGGTCATGGTCACCAAAGTCAACTAGTTTTTATCAGCTGCCTTTAGCACCATTATATCTCATGAATGGCTTAAGCTATCAACATGAAACCTTCAGGGTATCAAGATATGGACAAAATCTTGGATGAGTTTGAAAATGGGCACTCAGGGTCAAAGTCAAGGTCACCAAAATGGCTGTCAAAAGTCAACTTTTTTTCTTTTTTTTAATATGGATTGGCTTTTTGTGAAATGCGGTGACTGAATTCCGTAGGGTTTTGCAAATGTCCTTCACATTTGGTTGGTAATTACAGTAGCTTGTAACTTGGCCAATAGCATATTCTGGCGGGTGATTAGCATTCGGCTCCTGAATGCTTTTCTTTCATTTTACCTAATAATGGCCCCAAAGCGCAAAAGTAGTGATGCTGGCAATTCAGATATTCCAAAGAGAAGCCATAAAGTACTTCCTCTAAGTGTATATGTAGGGTTCAGTACTGTCTGTGGGTTTCAGGGTTCCACTGGGGGTCTGGGAACATATTCCCTGCAAATAAGGGGGAACTACTGTAAGTCAAAGCACTAGGATTTTCCCACCGCGTGGCCACAAGAGCAGAGCCCACAGATATGTTTTCACCAAACGAGATCCATGGGAGATAATGAGAGAGCGACTGTAGGTTCGGCATGCAGAGTGGGCCGCTCCCGCAACGCATTCCGATTGGCTGGCGTGTTGTGGAGTTTTCCCAGGCGCCGGTTGGCTCCCACATCTGAGCTGGATGATATGCCTCACTGCCGGTTATTGCATGCAACAGCCAGTTGCTTCGTGTTTTAGTGCTGGATGTTGCATAATTTCACTGGTTATGACTTTAAGAGAGCCGAACAAAAAACACTGGACATTGCGTTGAGCTGGTTATTGCAACAATGGATAAATGAGAGTTCACTGTACCTCTGCCAGGGTACTGTGCTATATGAATCTGTGCTATAACCATAAAGAGAATCAATTATAATGATCTAAAGTCATTGTGGCCACTCGTTCAAAGGCACCCTTTTACCCCTATTCTGGGTATTCCTCTGCTCTCACCAGAAAGTACCGAGCACCCCTTGCCAGCATGCACATGATCAAGCAACTGTGCTGTGCTGAATAGACAAATGAGTATGTTGTTGCCCAACCCCAGTCACATTGGTTAAGCAGACCCATCAACTGCAAGTCAGCAACTGCTCCTGCAGGGCCATTCCATACAGTGAACTTATGTTCCCTTGTAGTTCACAGCACCTCGTGACAACAAGGCATGGGGAACAGTGAAGGTTTGGATACTGCATTTGCATACTCCACCCAGTTAGCAGGGGCACCATAACAAGCTCCACATCACCCTGTTATCTGGCTGTATGGTTACAAGAAGTCATTAAGCTTGTCTCTTAATGCAGAGCCACCTGAAGTGAAAAGAGGACTAGTAAAAAGTTACTGGAAAGAATGTGAGAAATAGGAGGACAGAAACAGAGATTGAATAATAAAGGTGAAGAAAGAGGTAGGCAGCACTACATCAAGTGAGTGAATGATGGTCACCACCATGTATCACCAAAATAAATATGTAAATGAAATTAATAGTGAACAAGCATTTGGTAATGCTGCCTGAGTTGCATTGCTTTAATTTTACATTGATCAAGTAGCAGTGTAAATATCAAAATAGACCAATATGCCTAAACGACCTCAGTTATAAGACACAGTGTACTGTAGATAATATTTTTGTAATTTTTTTTTTTTTTTTGACAGTAAAATAACAAATAGTAATGGTCATTGTTTACTGCATATTACTCTGTGTAAAGTGGTGAGTAAATGGTGAATTTTGTCAGTTTACTCAGTACAGTACTGTATCAAAAATGGTCTTGTGGTGAGAATAGAGTGAGATATGGACTAGGAGAGTTTATGCAAGCAAGTTGGGGTCAGGGGATACCAAGGATGAAATGAGGGATGAGTGAGGACCATGTGAGCTGGAGAGAGGGCAGGCTGATGGCAGAGGAGAGAGTGACATGAAGGCAGTTTGTTTGTAGCTGTGCCTTCCAGGATTAAGATCTATGGCCACAGATAGATAGTAAAATGAAGCAAATTACAGACTTTTTTACTGTTGATAAATTTTACATAGCTTAACCAAAAGAAGTAATATATTAGAATCATAACAGATCAAACAGTGTGGAGAGCTGCCATTTGGTGATCAAGGCCAACACATGGAAAAGTGTTGGAGCCCTTATAAAAGAACAAATGAGTGAACGATATCTTCGGAGGTTGTGTGTGATAGGTCAGTTAGACGTACAGTACTTTGATTCTTGCAGTACAGTACTTCCTCTTCTTTTCACATTTGATGGACTGGGTTCATTTAAAGCCATGCATTCATTACCGTATTTATTTCAGTTGCATTAATTCTCCATAGTCCATAAGTCTTGCTTAATGATCATTATTGACAGGCAGTAATATGCAGGAAAATGGTGTGGCAAATGATATAATGGCACTGGATCAGCTTCGGGAAGCCATGTTGCTAATAAGTATTAAGAATAACATAAATTCTACCAAGACTTTGATCTGATTAGCTGCTTACCAAGAGGCTGGCAGATGACTGACAAAGCCCAAGTTCAATGACATCATGCTTAGTTTGTGGCGAATGTGATGTCTCAAACAACTGCTATTCACGAGTTCTGTGCATCTTGCTAAGGTGGTCATACTTTTCTTTACAATGCTACCCAAAACTTCAGCTGAATTGTCCGTTACAGGAGGCACCACTTTAGTGATTCATGTGAAAAGTCTTAAGAAATTTAACTACCTTAAGAACAGATGTTTTGCCAGCACAGAAAGAGTAGACATTGCTAGATTTTTAAAGAATGTACGCTACAGTATATTTAAGTGATGATGGAAATGGAGATGAAAAACAAAGAATAAAGTTTGAAGTCAGCAAGGAGATGCAAGTCACATAGGTTGCCCACTTAGCAATTTGAAAGTCGTTGGAATGAATCTACCTCAAGGTATTGTGTGAAGAAACTCCGTAGCTTAGGGTATAAAGTGAGAATTTTGAAAGCTGAAACAGTGAATTAATGAAAGTATAGCCCTTTCATGAGGAAATGTTAACAGCATCTCCTGCTTGCTTAATGATGGAAAGATGCTAAACGTTCAATAAGCAAAGGATCTATTGTACAGTGTTTCTTCAGCATAAATAATGGTGATTCAGTACTGTTTGTAATTCCTTCAGTCCAGTTGACTCTCCGTTGTCAGGCTTTGGCCAGAAGAAATAAAATAAAAGTAATAGAACTTGAGGGGTTAGTGGAGATAGGTTCTAAGTCCTTCAGCCTGAGATCTTTCTCCTAAGCAGAGTAAAAGCTCGTGGCAGTAATCAGAGTGAATTAAGAAGTTATAGGACTGAATGGATTAAAGTTATTAATTTGCCATATTATGATTACTCTTTGAGTTCTGTAATATTGTATACAGATGAAAAAGTGTGCTCAATATTGTTCCTTTGTTTCATAACTCAGGATTATTTATTTCTAGAAGATACCATTGAGTCAGAACAGTGTGGATCAATCTTTTTCTAATTAATGTACCTTTATACCCATATTGAGCAAATTAAGTACTGTGATGTAAGAATATCAAATGTAACTTAAGTTACCTGAATATATATGCCTTGTACACCATATCTTAAGTCCAGTGCCATTTATTTGTTGCCTGAAGTTGAACCCCTGTACTCATCCTATGTGGGCTTGACAAGAAAATTTCTGAACCTCTTTGTTCATCACTTATTTTTTCTGCTACTCTAAACTTTTCTCACTCAGATACACTTCCACTCCATCTTTCCACTTCATACTTGTACTCCCTGCCCTTATTCTGCTTTTAAGTGGACCAGTTATTGATCTTCCACTTTCCATGAGTTCCTTTTGTTTAAACCACAGCTGTACATCCCTTTTTATAACTGGTATCACATGCACTTCTTCGCTTTGTCCACATAAACATTCACTTGTCTGCCAGTCTATTCAAGCAGCTCCATTGCATTGCTAGGTATTGCGTCTTTGCCACTCTTATTGAGGATTTCTTTCTCTAGTGTCACTCCCATTGTTCAAAACTGACACCAACTT
Source organism: Birgus latro (assembly GCA_018397915.1). Classification (NCBI taxonomy): domain Eukaryota; kingdom Metazoa; phylum Arthropoda; class Malacostraca; order Decapoda; family Coenobitidae; genus Birgus; species Birgus latro. Next base: position 38,049 of record JAGKTI010003744.1, read on the forward strand.
ACTGTCATGAAGGTACTGTATCTGTTTACCTCCATAGGGATCTTCTTAACCATTATTAAATGCTAGTAACATTCCCAGTTTGCTGAACCTTCTTTCCTAATTTCCTCATCCATCCAGCAGTCCTTGCTAAGTTCATTTAACTCAGCCACAGTATTGATGATTCTTTCATATACTTTGACTTTCCTCCTACCTTATGTTTGCTCTCAGGTTACATAGCTTTTATCCATTCCATATTTTCCAAACCAGTTTTGTATTTAATTTTCCTTATTTCAAGGTAGCAGAGCATCATACACAAAAAGAATACTGTTTTTAAATTCCCACTTCATTGAGTTTCTTGCTAAACCCATTACCCTTATGGTGATCTTCATATACAGTAAGCCCTTGTTGTTATTATTATTATTTTTTTTTTATTTATTTTTTTGAATGTCCATTTTTGCAATTAAGTTCACAGTAAAGTACAAAAAGATTGCTTATTCATATTTCATTTTCCTTATGTTAAACAGTTTCCTAGAATTTATAATACAGTACTGCCTCTGTGAAAATTTGTGATATTTTGAAACACATCCCTGATTTATAGTGACAACTTATTGTATATACATACTGAATGGCAAAGGAAACTACACCCATCCCAGCTTGAATACCACCCTGAAATCAGTCATGAGTGAACAATCCATCCACTTGTCAAACTTTTTCCATTGTATTCATACGTCTAAGTCACTGGTAAAGTTCTGCCACCCATATACTGTACCGTAAATCTGAATACCGGTAATTGCCAAAGTACCTGTGTCTCTGTATACAGCTTCAGCTTCATAGGCTTTCCTCCCCCCCCCCACACCCACACACAGACACACACCTACACATGTGCACAAGGTAAAAATATGATTCCTTCATCTTGTATAATTTGTACTTTGCTTTACCAACCTTTCCTTCATTTTTCTTACCTTATTGATTACTGTTCTCACCATATTCTTTTCTTACTACATTGGCTTAGAAATTTTCAATTCTGAATCTCATTTTTTAAAACATTGGTAGACATTTATTATCATTAACTTATATTTATCACAAGTACTCTATTTTGAGAGCTGGTAAGGGATATTTTTATGCTGCAGCAATCAAAATTGAGTGCCCAACTGTGCAGGCAGTTGAAAAACATTCCAGTATAATTTGACCATATCGTTTATGCCAGATAATTTCCATATTAGACTGTAATTTCCATATTTGAGTATGTAGTAACTGCCTGTAATCAAAACAACACAATCAGTGCTACAAAGATTTTATCTTATGTTGAGTAAAACTAATGCATTCATATTTACCCAGATTCCTAACCACTGTACCAGTATAACTGTCAATGATTAACTTGTGTTACTCAGTGTTAAGTAATCATGTAAAAAGTGCAACTTATTACTCTATCATTCTTCCACTGTTAATGTAGGTGTGCTTTTGGAGCAATAAATTGTAAAAGTCTGACAGAGTACCAAAAGTGCTGGTTATTATCATAAGTGGAGACAGCTTGTTGTCAGGTGTCATTATGCCAGAGTTTATTTCAAGGGAGGTGATGTCAGTGATCACAGAATATATTACTGGTACAGAAGATGGTGAGATTCCAGAGAACAAAGGCTTGTATTGAAGCAACCTACACTTCCTTAAGGTAAACGGTCAGTCTGTGATAGAGCAAACCATACATTGGTTAGTGAGGAGAATAGTCAGTGTGCAAAAGGAGAAGAATCATGCTGACCAGATTTTGACAGTGAGTAATTTGATAGTTACAGGAGTATTTAGAAAGAAATAGAAGAATTGTGCATTGCCAGTAACCAATTTTTCCCCCTCACAGATGTTATTGAATGAAATGAATGTAAGACTACCAAACCATAGTTAATAAGCATAAGGTAAATATCTTGACACAACCATCAAAGAGATCCTATGACTCCACCATGCTTGTAAAATATTGTAAAAACACCCCCTGTAGTTTCTCAGTATTTAGGATTGGTTGTAAATGCAGGGGATGTCTTAGTTGAAGGCCATTACCAACCCAGATTTGCCTGATGTGACTCCTGCATACCAACTACCATTATTTTCTTCAGCATTCTTTCTGCCTGGTCAGCTTTTGTTTCGTGTGATGTTTCCATTTTAATCTGGAGTAATTACTCTTCATACTCAGTGAACAAGGATATCTTTCCCTTTCAAAATAAAATCCGTCATTAGCCATAGTAAAACAGTTACGTCCTCAGGCTGATTGAGTTAACTGAGATTGTTCTCTCCATTCAACCCAAGGACATCTTTCCAAAACTGATAAAAATTGCTGGCATTAAACACAATGACACGGTAATTACATTCTTAGGCAAAAGAAGTGAAGAAAAAGACATAATGTCAGTTGCAGCAACCACCAGATACTAGTATAGAGAGTGCATCTCACTCAGGTACTGGACTGAGGCTCAAGAGGTTCAGAAACTCAGCTTTGTGATGAACCACCATCATCTGCAGGTTTTGTTGAAAAAAAAGCATTCATTGTTCCAGGGAGCCCTTTCAGATACATCAAAGCTTGTACTTTTCAAAAAAAAATTTGGAAGAGATCATTGTATCACCTAGTGTATGGAGAGATATTATGGTTTTATGGCATGCAGCTGGATCTGCCACCACTCACCACAGCTTGTGAAAGCAATGTTTTGGTCACCAGACCAGTTTCATGTGCCATTACAAATGCTGAGCAGGCTAATGGTAAAAGCAAGGCCCATCATTTTCAAGTTATACGGTAGGTCCCCTCAACCCTCTGAGCACCTCTGATGGATACAGTTTGTAGTTGCTATATCTCCATAACCAGGCTGGGTTTGGTTGTATTACTGTACTTTACACAAATAATAGTGGTAGATGGGGGCATCACCATCCACTTACTCAATGTAGTGCTGCTCTCAGGTGTCTGCCCTTTCCTCTCCTTTCCTTCCATCCTCTTCTGTCTTTCTTTCCTTCATTCTTTCTTCGTCCTTTTGCCTATGGGTGACCCTACACCCCCTCTGCTGTCCTTCTTTCCTTCATTCTTTCCCATTCCTTCTGCCTGTGGATGACTCTACACTGAGTGGCAAGACAAACGGTTTCTTGTACACCAGGAAACCATTTGCTACGCTGGGTGGTAACCATATAACCAAATTTTGACGCCTGGTGGTTTAGTGGGTAAATACGGCGCTCCAATCGGATTGAGCAAGTGAGGGTTTATATCCAAGGGGTGGTTGAGGTTTATTGCTCATGTAATGCCACTCAGGGATGTGTGAGGCTGGTCACTCTCATCTTTAATGTCAGGACCAACTTGCCTAGCCCCGGGCTCCTATGCTTTTCGTGGGGGAACGTAGGAGTGGATGATGAATGAATGAATTAAATGTCCCCTAGTCCCCTGCCTCCTCCCACAGAGGATGCCTTACTTCAATAACCAACCTACCTTCTGCTGCATAACCTTACAAGCACAATAGGCCTATGGTGGCCTAAAAGCTTAACAAAAGGGCATACTTCAAAAGTGAAAAACTTGCACCAGAGGAAAAAACTGACTCCTGTACTACAGTCACACCCTGGTATACAATAGGGTTACATCAAGTGATCAGATTGGTTACCAAGAAATTGCATACTATGCTGAGGTTGATTCAGCATGGGCTTATTGGGGATAGGGAGGGTGTTAAGGGCCAGATAACCTAAAATCTAAAAAAATATTTCTTCCACCCACTTGAAATATGTCCTGGGCTACTTTGAGTCATCATCACAGGTTACCCCCTGAGGCTGGGGGAGAGTAATGCAGTGTTTTCCAAGTTACAAGTTTCAGTATTTCTCACAGGAAGTTCTCTCTTCACTTAATATCACACACTGCATGATTCGTCATGCATTTGCACTTATTTTGCAATAGTAGTGGTGTTCCAATGCACGTGTAATCACTGGATGGGCATCTAAGATCAAACATAGGACTCGGCTTATGTGGGTGGTACTTGTCTGCAAAGGATCATTGTTCTCGGCCATAAAAAAAGTTCGAATAAGCAATTTTTGCTATCGTTAACCCAAAACTAGGCCTAAATTTTCATCAGTTGTTCCGTTGATTATCACATTCAATCACTGCATACTGGGACATGAGTGTAATCCTGAGCCAGTGTCTGTCTCAACCAGATATCAAAACTCATGAATCTGAGTAATTCCCCCTCCACCACCCCATCTCTTCCTAACACATCAGTTTTTTTTATGTCACCCCATCTCCTGACACATGCCAGTTTTGTATGTATATATGGTAATACCCAGAATGGCTCACTTACAAAGCTGAATGCAGAACTTGAAGAGATCTGAGACATTTCTCAGGATTACAGCCCTGTTTGTACTCACTCGGGAAGTGCAGCTCAGCTGTTACTCTATAACTTTATACTGTATTAATACTGTAACAATTTTCCATTACACTGGGACATCTGTGATACCATGCCATCTCTCAGTCCTGTCATCTTGTCCTGCAACTGGTAGACTTGTCATCCCCATCACCATGTCCTATAGTAGGATGAAGTGAATTCGATTTGCTTGGGACACTATCTTGGGTGACAGGTGGCTCGATGTGTTTGATAAAGTGATGATTTTTTTTATGGTAATCAGCTTGATCAGAGATGACAGTCCTTCCTCGTTTTTTTATTTATTCATTTACTGTATTTATTTTGAAGGGGGAGGGGTTACCTTTTGAGCATGATGTAACTTTCTTATTTCTCCACTGGCCAGTTGTCTTATAATTTTCCTTGTAATTATTATTATTATCATTGTTATTATTATTAGTAGTAGTATTTAGTGGGAGGTGGGGTGCTCACCATCCACTCACTCGATGTGGTGCAGCTCTCGGGTGTCTGCTCTTTCCTTTCTTCCTTCTTTCCTTCCTTTCTCTTCTGTCTTTCCTTCATTCTTTCCTCTTCCTTCTGCCTACGGATGACTTTACACTCTCTCCACCCACCCACACCCGCTCATCCACTCTCTGCCTTTCAGACAGCAGAGTTTGCTGTTGCTTCTATATCAGGGATTTGAAATTTCTAAGGTCAGTATTCACTCTGTCTTGTGAGAACCCCAAATCAGTAGCCTCAGTAGCCCCCCCCCCCCCCCCCCCTTCTATTCCGGCCCTGGCTGATAATGCTATCGGCAATGATGCCTCCTCTACAACAATCTTCTTTTTTCATACTCAGGCACTTTTGACTCTCAGATAAATAGAATCGTTTGGTGTCAGCTGGAATATATTATGAGAGCTGCACGATCATCAGAGTTAATAGAGACAGCATTAACACTCTCAAAGTAGTGTGACTCACTCTCAGCTGAATGCTATCGCCAAGTAGCACCTGGAATAGACTAGTAGACTTGCCCCTACCATGAAAGGGCCCTGGTACCATCTAGTGGTTGTAAAAGTAGCTGGATAAGTTTCTCGTCTTGGTAGATGTCGCTACTTGGCCGCTTTTGCTAGTTGCCGCTGGACAGTGGAAGGACGAGGGTGTGTGTGTGTGTGTTGCTGTTGCCTCATTCCCCTGAGGTAAGTGTTGGATTTTTACAGTTTTTAGCCAATAAGGTGACTACATTAGGACACAAGGATATCGCACTGACAGCCAGGGAGTGTTATTGGCCGAAGAAAAGTGCCCATGAGGCTAATGGACGTATTTCTGAGAGACAATGGGGCTGTTAGCGTGAAGGAGATGAGGCCTTGTACCGCCTCAGTTTTGGTGTCTCAGCACCAGTGACATAGCAGTGTGAGTATCGTCCTGTAGAGTCTCGTGCCGATCAGACTGGTGGACTAGGTTTGTCCAGGACCCACCCTGGGTTTGTCTGCCCCCTTGTCCCTGTTCACCCAACAGTACAGTTAATGACCTGAATGTAAACTGGTAAGTGCATTTCGTATTTAAGAGGGACAGTGTGAAGGGGGAAAAAAAATATTGTATGTAGTAACACACACACACACGTATACTGTGGTGTTGTTCCTTCATTTTACCTAGGCCGAGATAGTCGTCTTTTTGCAGCTTGTTAGACAAAATTACAGCTCTGCATCATTTCCATACCACTTCTTCGTGACTAGCACCATTCTAGTGATAACCCCTTGTTTCGGCACATCATTTAAGAAAGAGTTTGCAATTGTATGCCTAGTAAGAGAGAACAGGGTATAGTTGGGATGACGCAACACTTATATTTTGCCACTTATTTCCAGGTCACTCCACACGCAGTCCTCAGGTCACGTCTTCCACAGAACAGATAACAGATGGAGAGCCAGCGTAACTGAATAGCAGGCCAGAGATGGAGTGAGAGGATGAGCTACAGAGAGAACAAGAAATGAGAGATAATACTCTCAAATCCTTCGAGATGGGACGGAACAAGCTAACAACCAATGGATCGGAGTGGAGAAAGGTGAGAGGGGTCTTTATCATGTAGTGGTGTGTCACAGGCTGATGATGATGATGGTGATGATAATGATGCTGAGGATTATAATGCTGAGGATTTAACTTCTGTACGAACTAACAGAAATGGGATGACGATGATGATGATGATAACTAATGTTGAATCTCCTGTACCAGTTAACCTAGCCCTGATTATTGTGATGATGATGATAATGATGAATCCCGTACAAATTCTACAATAAGAATACAGTAGAAGGTAGTGATGAATATGATGATGAAGGTGATGACTCTTATATAACATCTACGTCTTTCACAGTGTTCGGATGACGATAACATGCTGCTGACGATGATGATGATGATGATGATGATTAGGACGACGAGGAAGATGATGATTACGAAAACGAAGATGATGACGACGACGACGATGATATTCAAGTCACTGGCTGAGTCATATCTTCCTTTCCTTTTCGTTTAACCACAAACGCTATTGACTGGGCATTTTGCGCGCGCGCGCGCGCGTACCAGGTAATTCCCATACACTCGAACTATTTATATTTCAGGAGTGCATATGAGGTCAGGGATATCGCTCCTCTTCTTGGCCATACAAATACTAAACATTTACACAATATTCTAAAAAAAACATACTGGATTCCTAAGATCACATCACTGGGTTTCAAAAATCATTGGTCACTGTCTCTTTATTTATCGCAAGGAAAGTGATGGATATGTGTATCAGAAAGGTGCGAGGGGTCCTTATCATGCAGTGGTGTGTCACAGGCTGATGGTGATGATATTGATGGTGATAATGATGTTGATGCTGATGGTGGTGACGCTTTAACATGCCAGCGTTGAAAGACAAAGAATCCGCAGTGAGGCTGGATGGTCAGGAAATAGAGAATGTGAGTGCATTTAAGCATTTATGTAATGTGATGAATACGGATGGAAGATCAGAGGAGGGTTGCTTGTTCTCTAAAAACAGTGATTAGGAATAGGGAACTGAGGATGAAAGTATATAAAAAGGGGGGCACTGCATGCTGTGATTCCCACTTTAAAGCTTGGATCCTGTTGGAAGGCCACACGTCAAGAGTGAGAGCAGTAGAGGTGAATTATTTGAGAGGAGCATGTGTAGTGTCATAGAGAGACAGACTAATGAGGAGATGAGGGAGCGTTGTGATGCTGATGTGGATGAGATTAAAAGAGTTAAGAGAAATACTTTGAGATGGTTGGGCCATGTGGAGAGGAAGGAGAAAAAGAAAATGACTAGAAGAGTGCCTGTGAGCTAGGTGGAAGGGTAGAGGTGGAGGAGGAGACCGATGATGAGATGGAGGGAAGGAGTAGAAATATATGAGTGGGATATATGAGCTAAATGGTAGAGGACAGGACAGAATGGAGGCGATTTGTTTGTGGCGACCCTTTGCGAGATTAAGGCGTCTGGCTATAGACAGATTTAGATAAACAGATAGATAAATAGGTGATGATGAGGAGGAGGAGGAGAAGGAGAATGGTAATGATAATGAGAATGAGGATGTAGATAATGATGATGGTGACAGTGACGACGACAACTACGGTGATGATGATGATGATGATTTTTGTCGGCAGGTGGAAGGACGAAACAGCAAGAATTCTTCCATCGGTCCAAGCATCCACGATTCCACATCCATCCATCCACCCATCCATCTCTCTTGATGTTAAAAGCTAAGTCTGTTTTTTGTCATACGCCTTTTGGAATGAGGGACGTATTCAAGGTGGACAGGGGTCTTTGTAACACCTCTTCTTTAGCGATTTGTTTTTTGCATATTACACTTTGGCATTCTTTTGTATTTACATCGTTTTGATACTGACAAACTGAACAAGTAGCATTAAGGAGGATGTTGTGGTGTAATGTGCTGACTAAATCGCTAACGAAGAGATACCCAAACTCACTTATAATACTACCATAGATGTTACAGAAAAAATATCATGCTTAAAAATATTGAGAAAAATTTATTATGGTAGTCAAACAAAATGAAGAATTATTGGGATGTGTTCTTTACAGAGAAATTAGTCCAGATTTTGACATTAAAGTGAATTCTTAGCTTCTAACTTGAGGAAAAGACTCCTAATAAGCTAAAAACAAAAGCCTTATTGTGTAATCAGAAGATATTGTCAGTGAAAACGGCTTCATTTCCTGTCTCCAGATTTTCTAAAGCATTGCTCTGTGATGCAGTATAACTTACCCTACAGCACCCTGCCCTGCCTTACCTTACCCTACTTATCTTAACCTGCCCAACCCAACCCTTCTTACCATTCCCTACCCTATCCTACCCATATACAAGAAATAGAGGTGCATCCCCAGACTCAGTGCACTCAGAACACTTGCAGGGACAGACTCTGAGTAACTAAATGAAACACACTCCCTTCTGAACAAATGCTACACCAGATAAGTGATGTCCTTTGCCTACTCAGCATGGGCTCCCAACCTGTCTAACACCCACTACAACACCTTGCAAACCATACACAGCAACACCTTGCAAATCACACACAACAACGCCCCACACACCATCACTGGCTGCACCAAAACCACACCTACAGCTTGCCTACACAATACAGGTTGGTTTAGAAGCCAGAGTCCTTCCTATCACAATATGTAGCTTTGAGAGGCACACAAATCTATGAGACAGGCAGTACTAATCCCTTTCATACAACAGAGCCACACAACACAGCCAGAATGCATTCAGAGGGAGCACACCTCTGCTAACGCCTGCATATTTCGTGATTTATAAACCAACCTCCGTCCCACATCTTTGGCGGAAGTAAATAATTCAGCTCTTAGTTTGCCCGCGTTACACAGCCTCAAAGAAGGCATACCTCCACCGATGCCAATAAAGTTTATGATTCTTTTCCTTCTCCCAGCCCGGACCCACTTCCAGATATAGTGAACTCTTCCTTGCCCCTGTGCCCACCTATCCACCAGATTCCAGTGAGGTCCGATAGCAACTTTTTTGGAGACGTCTTGTTCACAGGCAGACAGACGGACATGCACACAGACAGACAGATACGGGTGAATACATAACCTAAGTTGACGGGGTAACCAGGCACATAAAGCAGCCGCCAGACAAACACTATGAAACCCTTTTGAACAGCATCCCATCTCCAAAAGCCCCAGCATCCCACCACCACCATCCCACCACCTGCATCCCACCACCTGCATTCCACCACCTGCATTCCACCACCTGCATCCCACCACCAGCATCCCACCACCTGCATCCCACCACCAGCATCCCACCACCTGCACCCCACCACCTGCATCCCACCACCCGCATCCCACCACCTGCATCCCACCACCGCCATCCCACCACCGCCATCCCACCACCACCATCCCACCGCCTGCATCCCACCACCACCATCCCACCACCTGCATCCCACCTCCTGCATCCCACCACCTGCATCCCATCTTCAGCATCCCACCTCCTGCATCCCATCTCCAGCATCCCACCACCTGCATCCCACCACAACCATCCCACCTCCAGCATCTCGCCGTTACCATCCCAGCTCCAGCATCCCACCACCACCACCAATATAGGAAAATCAGTTTTAAAACCACCTAAATTAAAAAAAAAAAAAGATAAGGAAATAAGGCAGAAACGTTAAGTTTTCATTATTATTATTTCAGTATAAAATACATTAATAGATACAGCAATATGAAGTATGCATTCAAAAGTACCATTGGGCCAAAGAACACCCTGGAGGGGAGCGATCCGACTTGCAAGGGAGATGGCACCGTCACCACCAGGCTTCTCACGGCAGGGCAGATCATCGCACCATCGATATCAGTCTTGTTACGGCAACGGAGATCACACAGTCACTATCGGTCTCCTCACAGAAGGGGAGATCACACCACCACTAGTGTTCTCACGGCAGGGAAGATCACACTGCCACCACCACCAGTCTTTAAAGGCAGGGGAGGCAGTCACCACCACACCATCACTACCAGTCTTATGGCAGGGAGACTATCACCACACCACCACCAACACACACCACCTGACTTAAGGCGGGGCACACCATCACCACACCAGTCTTCTCACGGGGAAGGAAACCACCACAGCGCCACCAGTCTTCTCGCATCAGGGCAGATCACACCAAGTCTTATTACGGCAGGGGATGAGACCAAACTTCAGCAGGGCACAACCAGTCTTGCAAGGCAGCAGGGTAAAAACAGCAGATGCAAACAGCCTATGAAGCAGAAGTAGACGAGTATTAGTTCAAACTGACAGCATTTATCACCATCTTTTTCCACACTGAAACTTTAAAGAACTGACTTCATTTATGGCCAGACTGATTTTTGTCACCTCTTTCATAATACTGTATCTTTATATTGCTATTACCGTCTAACACCAGGCCTTCTCTCGGCAGGTCAGGGCAGATCACCAGCAGCAACAAGTCATCTCACGGCAGGGGAAGACACCACACCCTGCCACCACCACCACCACCACCAGGCATCTCATGGCAGGGGAAGACACTACGCCACACCACCAGGCTTCTCGAGGCAGGGGAGACCAGTCTTCAGCAGGGTATGACCAGTCTGGCCAGGAAGCAGCGTCAAGACAGCAGACTCCAGCACGACCTTTGGACCAGATGTGTCTTAGTTCAAATCACAGTGTTAGCATTAGTTATTTAATCTTACATTGCAGAAACCACCTTAAAACTATTCTTTCTAGCACCGTTGTGTTGATTATTTCTACGTATGTTATTACTATTTAAAATAATGTGTAATATGAAAATCAGGCAAGAAAGAGGTGCTAGGGAGTCTCAGACAACGGGAATATGTACCTTATATCCACACTAAACCAAGTGAATATGTCTAACTTTTAGGGACCCAAGGCTAGAAGAGCTTAGTGATAGTGATGTATTTTACATCAGCAAAAGGCTAAAGTATGCTAGGCTTCACTCAGTTCAAGTCTCTGAAGCCTATGTGATTCTCAGTTGTTAGGTATAGATCTGAGTCTATTAATTACTTAGCGAAAACGTGAGCCATTCAACAGGTAATTATTAAATCATTACCTTCAGATGTACGAGTAATTGTAACCAATAAACTTTATGTTACGAGTTTTGTGTATGTTATTGATCCCCATGTACGACAAAATTATGTCTTTGAATACCTGACTTTCTGGATTTATCGAAAATAGGTCAAAATGACAAGATTTTACGAAACACAAATAAAAAGGTTTAGATTTATCAGAATAATAATAAAAGGACAGTGTACTCAAGACAAAGTTGGATTGATTGAATATTCATAACAAAACTGATGGGTCTTGGGAAAATAAAACACACCAAAATTAAATCCTGGGACACTGCATAATACCATAAGAACACTACCTGCCTCGATAAAGAGCAGAGTGACAGGCCAAGTAATCCGGTCCTCGTCAGACAAGGAACAAAGCTGCCAAGCCAGCTGTGTCACTCTCATAACCTCTGAAGACCATATCATCGCCACCCTTACCCACACACACACACACACACACACAGCTGTATCTATGACTATGGTCGACACTGCTTCGGGTGTCACGTGTTGTATGATGATGATGATGAAGGGGAGACCCAAGTATTTGTTTTTCCCCCCCAAATTTTTTTGGTGTAACGTTTTCTATGATTAATAAAGGGGAAACTATGCTATTTTTACTAACTTTAAACGCCCATCCTCGGGTCCCTACGCTTCTGAGGGTGCAATGAATGGTACTCTGTGGTGTATTCCATTTGTCAGATTGCAATAAAATCAATTTCACACTCGTATTCCTCGTTTTATTATGCCCTTGTTGCTGTTGCTTCCGTCGTTCTTGTGGTCATAGGCTGGTCTGTAGGTGATCCCAGTGGACTGCAGGCTGAAGTTTCCCTTTCCTGAAGTCCACCGTCCTCCTGTAGGGAGATAGGGGGCGTTTAGGGCTGGTTATGTGACATGGAAGCTCCACCGCCTCGTGTGGTGTGCTGGGGTGTGTTGTGGTGCATGTACTGTGTGTGTGATGGCATGGTGTGCTGTTCTGTGACAAAAACTACGTATTAAATATATATAAATAATGAAAATACGTCAATTACTGATCCAACCTTCCGTCGTACGTCTGGCAAACCAAATCTTTCAGGCACTTGATCGTACAGCATACACAACACAATAACTTTACCAAATTATCTAAATCCACTGAAAAACATTAATATATCGCTAGTGTATTATCTTATAGTGGAAAATCAGGTGGAATTACAAATATATTATGGAGAATAGACTGTAAAATCCTCCGTGCAGGGGTCGGAGTGGTCTCAGTCGAGGGGCCGGGGCTAATCAGTAGCTGGCGGACCTTCGTGGTGTGAGGTGTGATGTGCACCTGCGCTCTGCCAAATTCACTGCCTCGACTGTCTCGGGGTCTGTCTCCGTCTCTATCGCTGTCTATCTCCATTTCTATCTCTGTCTGTCTCTTATACGCACACAAACAGTTATACAACATACCATCGTCATACACACCACTGACAATTATACTGTATACTATCAACCTCTCTCTCTCTCTCTCTCTCTCTCTTTCACACACCACACCACACCACCCACCCACACACACACACACACAAAGAAATAAAAAATTTTACACTATACCTCCATCCGTTGGGTGAGGGGGTATGGGTAACGAGAACAAGGCCCTCCAAACAGGCTACTTCTCCCCCACTGGACGTGTTCCTAGAGCGCATACCTCCCTGGGCGATGAGAGTGGTGGTGTTGCTGGTTGTGTCGTGGCTCAGGCCCTGGTGCTGTTGGTGATAGAGATCATGTGAAATTCCATCGACATACATAACATAGACACCTATACTATGGCTTAACACACGAACATGTACAAGTATCTCTCTCTCTCTCTCTCTCTCTCTCTCACACACACACACACACACACACACACACACACACACACATCCAACCCCCCCACATACTCACCAAGAACCCACTAACACCTTCACTGTCTGACCACTTTCACTAAATCTGCTGAATAAAATAAAATGATGTTGACTAGAATAAGAGTTGTCCCGACCATGAGAGAGTTAACTGTACCAGTATTAACACTATCAGGCTTCTAGGACTCCATAAAATCGTCTGAATTTGCTAGAATAAAGGAGTGAAGACCCACACAATAGGAATACTTATCTAAAATATCTACGACGGTATTATCTCCCTAGAAATGCTTCACAATATATATTAAAATCACACCTTATGACTACGGGAAGAAATATGCTCTAGAAGTATGCCCTAGAAATATGCTGTCCTATGGCTTAGCTTCATACAGAATTAGGAATGGGGATCAAGAGAGTATATCAGTACTGAGACAGTGATCCAAATATGAGGCTTCGAGGAATAAGGTGAAACGAAGCTTATTAATTATACAGTAACTTATAACTCTATCAATACTCTGGCAGGATATATTCAGCAGCAAATAATATAGAAAGCAGTATCATGAGCTTGGCAATTAACATACTGTACATACGGAAAAATGTACAAGATGGGGTTCGACTCAACACTGGTTTCAAGGCAATTTAATGACCCCATTATTTAACCTAGGGTATGATTTGCACTTGATCTACGTCAGCTGTATTAATTCTGCGAAAAAAATGAGGGAATATAGTACTAGAAGTAGTAATAACTGCATAAACAGACCTTAAAATAGCTGAAAACAAGCGGAGGTAGGGTTGGTAAGGTGTGTTTGGTCCTGGTGGCGGTGCAGTGAACTAACCAAGCTGATGACGTTAAGGTGGCCACCACTGCCTCTCATTTGTACCCCAGACGCCCTCCAAGACGGACCTCCCGGCTCCACCTGCCCAGCTGATGGACTTTGGCGATTTTTCTCCTCCTTTTCAGGTCTGTTTTGGGAAGTTAAAAGCCTATTATTTCAAGCATGATTTATTTTCCAAGTTTCTGATGGCTTTCGGCGAAAACGAAGCTCTAATATATTTTATTTTATTTTTTTAAAGAAATAGCCAGATATTCTTAGGAATTTTACCGGTCTTATCAATATGTCTGCCAGTGAGGTGAAGGAAGCCGGCAGGCTGTCCTTTCAACTTCGTGAAATTTCAGTACTACCAACAGCAATACCAGTGTCCTCATTACTGCCTGCTGTCTACCTTATTCATTTCAATATACATAATTTTGCAATAAGAATTTTTCCTACTTTACTACATACAGTAAGACTGGAAATAACGTATGTTGATGCCTGATCGTGAATAAATCCTTTCGTTAACCCGATGACGAATGTTCCTACTTTATTCCTCGCATGTGAAGACAATTTAACCTAAATTTTACGAGTTAGAATTAGACATTTTTTGGAACTATGGATTGACATTTTTCGAACTGGAGGGGTTGGACACAGACTTCATTAACATTGTAACTACGAGATATCCCTTAAACTGAATAAAATCGTCTGGTGGATGCCTAATATCGGACTGGAAAGGCTTGTTACAGGTACAGTTTGTCACTGATAGGCTTCCAGTGCTGCAATTAGCCCCTTTAGTACTGTGTATTTTGCCAATTATCCCCGCTATTCCCAAACGATTTCAATCAGCAAAGTCTATCTATTGCCAGACGCCAGAATCCCGTAAGGGGTGGCCATTTGACTTTGAGTTACTTGTTTTACAGGGAGGGGCACTAACCCTCCACCAACCCACTTGTTGACACGTAGGGAGCACGTATGATTTGGTTATATGGTTACCACCCAGCGTTGTAACTGGTTTCTTGGCGTACAGGAAACCATTTGGCTTGTCACTCAATTAAAGCCACCTGTAAAGGAAAGAAAAGCAATAAGAAGTGAAAGGAAAGATGGGAGAAACAGGAATAGAGGAAACCAGACACAGAAAAAGAATGATAAAGGCTTAGGAAGAAGTAGGCAGCACTACATCAAGTGAGTGGATGATGGTCGCCACCACCTACCACTTACAAGTCCTATGTCGAATAAAATCGTCTGAAGGCAGCATGAACCAAACAAAAATGATTGTCATAGAATTGAAGAGATTAGAATTTGTGGGTCGTATTTATATCACAGTTCTCGCATTAATCGGGGCAAGATTTTCGTTTTTACCTCCTATTTCACTGAGCACAGAGGCAGACATAGAAAATAAGGCTAAACTGCAGTGTCGGTAAGACAAATCACATGTTGTTCGAATTTCGCCTCAATATTCACATCTTCACAAATTAGCTTAACTCAGCATTTTTTTTTTCCCAGGCTCTCCTTGGCATGCTGGCACAGTGTTCAGCAGCAGCGAGGACTGAAGAGCAAGCAATAATTAACATCTTCACTACGGGAGATGCATATATGAACCCACTGGACTGATTGCTGAAGTTAGCCCTGTCCTGCAGCCCACCACACGGTGTCCCTCTCCAGCACCAAAATGGATGGATGGAGGTTGCTTTTAAACCCTTGTGTTGGACACCCTTCTTGATCTGAAGTACTCCGTCAGAGGCAGTCAAAATACAATTATACAGGCGTCATCTTACTGAAGGGTCAAAACCAGCAGCTTCAGCAACAGGTATATGCAAGAATATTGTAAATTGCTAATATTATTGCGCATAAATTTGCGATTATCGTTGTTGCAAGTGTACATATCTGATACGAACAACCTTGTGTAAACTCAACGCACTAATTAATCCTTTAATTGCACTCATTTTAAATCTTAACATGTATTAACCTTTTATACTGATATGGCCTAATCTTTCACCCACAGGTTGGCTCGCTGGCGTGTAGTGATGGTAGGGTGGAGGGCAGGCTGGGGTGGGGGTGGGGGGTAGCCAGGAGCAGGGAGGGTCATGGGGCAAGCTTAGGTGGGTTAGGCAGCAGAGTTATGGTCTTCTAGGTTGGTTTTTTTTTTTTTTTAGCTAGGTGAAGTTAGGAGTGTGGTCTTAGGTCATCTGCTTAGCTTACTTGGTTGGTGTTGGTTGTATGGTTGGCCGGCCGGTCATGTCTGGTTGTCGATGTTGTTGAGACACGACAGGTTGTCGGAGAGGCGGCACATACAGTAACACTGAACGAGCGACAGCATCCGCAGCAGCATCGTCGTCGTCTTGGTCTTCGTTAGCAACAACAGCTGCTTCAGCGACAAGACAGGTAACTGAATATTCCTGAAATATAACTGAAATTAGCCAAATGTAACACATAACCAAAGATTTTCAATAATGAATGATTATTTGAAAAGTAAAGACCTAAACACCTATACATAAGATATAGTGCGTTCAACAGATGTGGCTTTAATTTGGTATTTATACGACCGCACTAAAACCAGATTAGGCTTTGGTAACTATGTGATTGTTATGACAGGCGAGCACAGAGGAGCGGAGATGCAGCGTGGGTCACCCAGCTTCCCTGAACCTGATGTGCTGAGAGTGATTAAAGATGGACGAAGGGGTTACGACCGACAAGGACGCGAGAGGACGGACGAGGGAGCGAGAAAGCGAGGACGGAAGGGGGAAGCGAGGACGAAACCTAGCCTAGGCACGTCAACGGGATGCTGGTGTGTAAGCTGTTGGCAACCTTTCATTTTTGACCATATTCTCGTCGGCTCAGCAGTTTATATTTTTACCCGAACCTGACAGACATCCATAGACACTTCGTG
>JAGKTI010003745.1:0-35541 GCA_018397915.1 Birgus latro
ATGGTGGCTGACACACATTTTATATAAGTATTGTTATTTAATTTTGGTTAACCCTTTCAGCATTGTGATGTCTTTAATTGTTTATTTATTGTACAATTAGACTGTTTTCGTCAAGCGAGGAGAGAGTTTTCAAACTAGAGGAATTAGATACACAGTAGTCCTCCATAACTCTTTCAGTGCCAGAGGTCTGTGCTGAGTAAAATCTTTTGGTGGTTGCAAGGAAAAAAGAAAAAAAATCACCAGGTTGAAGAGATAAAGAAGGCTGATTGACACCTGTTGTTTATGCCCCACAGTTCAGCATATCACAGGGGTCCAACCTGGAGGTGATGTCGCGGTCGTTCTCTCAGCTGTCATCGTGTTCCCCGGGCCTGTCACCAACCCTCTCCCAGTCACTGTCACATCAGCTGGACCTCCTTGCAGCGGAACCAGAATCATTCAAGTGGCTCCACTCCACACCTCCCACCACTCTTAAAAAGGTTAGGATATTAAGGGGCATGAAAAGTGGTTGGATTTCAAAGGCATAATCATCATCAACATCCAGACCTCCTTTCCCACCGTAGGGCAGGATGAGGAGTAGCAGTGTCCTGGGAGCCCAGATTTGCCCGGTCCAATGGGCCACTCTTCCATTCGCTCACCATTCATGCCCCCGGAATCCTGGCTGTATCTGATATGCCAAAAACATTCACCACATTCTGTAGCTTCACATAAATGTATCCGATAGAGTCAAAGGCATAATGATGTAGATTTTGAAGGCTTAATGTTGATGTTGAATGCTTGAATGAAGCGGATGTTGAAGGTGTGAATGACATGGATTTTGAAGGCGTGAATGATGTGGTTTTCTAAGGTGTGAATGATGTGGGTAATAAATGTGGATGTTGAAGACTTGAATGATGTGGATTATGAAGGCTGAATGACATGGATTTTGAAGACTTTGTGTTAGGGTAAGGTGGAACTTGCTTTGTGTTTAGCCACAGTAGATTACCTTTACTGATATGATGTTGGCGCTGAAGTTTTGCTGCCGTGTTTATAGGAATATACATAAAGTTATACTGTAATGTGTTATATGAAATTTTTAGAAGACCTTTGTGGATTTAGTTTCGTTTGAATTTGCTGTACAGAGAAATATAAGTTGCTGGCTTCACTGAGGACTTTATTTATAGCTGTGATTTTGTTGTTATCTTTTCTTGTCTAATTGATCCACCCCATTGTTGTACTGGAAATTAGGTTATAATTGGGGTGATAATGAAAGTGTACGTGTATCATGACCCCTATGTTATCTGATTACCTTAGCTTAGTCTCAGGTCTCCTACACCATAATCTTTTACTTTGATTATCTTTCCATGTTACTTGAGCAAGAGTCCTCATCCTCAGGTGGTAAGTCAACTGCGAACCTGCCTGGAGGACATCCAAGGTCAGTTTCCACAGCTACACACACTGGAGGAGGCTGTGCTGGACCTAGACGACATGTGCAGGGTCAGTGTGCTCTCGTATTACATCCCTAGTTTGTTGCGTTGTGTTTTGTTGTGTTGATTGTTTATGATGTGTTGTGACCCCAGTGAGTTTTGCTTTGTGTAGTGTTGCATTTGTTTTTTTGTAGTAATATGCTAGAGGTGCTTCTCACTTATTGTCTGGGGTTTGTGGATAATTTATTGGTAGCTGGAACAGAATTTAATAGATGTCAGTGTTTAAAATAAGTAAATGTTGGCTGCTCCCAAACACTTCATTACGAGAGACATGTAAGCTGAATATGGTTGTTGGTTCAGTAACGTGGATGAAATATTAAAAAGATTATCATTTTGAAGAGAATAATGGCGACTACTTCTAACTGTTGTAGTATGAAGTGTTACTAATTTCTTATTTACATGTATAGCACCACATATATACAGCCATGTTGGTGTATGTGTGGTGGGTTACCTTGAGCTTCTTCTGACTTTATTCTGAGGTGCTGATGATAGGTGAGTGATAGGGTGCTGAGTTGTGCTGACTTGCCACTCTTGACCTCAGTGCCATGATACCAGCTCTCTCCTGTGTTTACTTCCCTCACAGATCTCAAACCAAAACAGGCTTTACGATCCTGTCATCCCAATCTCCAGCCAATAAAGAACAAAATCAGGAATGCTGGAGTTTTAAGAATAATAATAAGACAGCATTAACTATTGTGATATATACTGTACATGCAAATAAGATTATAGTAACGGAAGTCCCTTGAAAATAAAATGAAATAGTGTGTGAGTAGCAGGAATGAAATATGAAAAAATCTACAAAAGGTGCCAGTAATTCCTGTAATATTAACTCTTGGTCAGAGATGGAGTGGAGAGGTACATAAGAGAGGAGGGTGTGAGCTGGGGGGAGGGCAGCAAAATGACAGGATACAGAGCGACATGGAGGTGATTTGTTTGTGGCCATCCCTTACAGGATTGAGGTGTCTGGCTATAGATAGATAGATAGTCAAAGAATTATAAGCACAAACATTCATTTATTATTTCAGAGCAGCTTTTGTGAAGATAAGAGTTATTTATTCAGTACCCAGTAAAAAATCAGTAAAAAAAAATAAAGTGAGAAGTGTTAATGTTAGGGGTGGGGTTGCGAGAGGTAGACCGAAAAAGCCCTTGGACGAGGTCATTGAGACCTCAGGGATAAGGGACTGAATAGGGAAGCTGCCAGAGATTGAGCAGCACGGAGAGCAGCCATTAGGTGACCAAGGCCGAAACATGCAAGCATGTTGGAGGCTTCAAAAATGAATGAATGAACCAAGTAATGTAAGAGTGAAAAAAATATAATTAAAGCTAAAGTGAGAAGTATCTGTAGAGTAATTGGTTCTTTGTCACGTTTGAGTTTGTATATTGAGGTTTTAGTGTCGCTATATTTCTCCCTGCTAGCCAGTGTTTGTGCTTTAAATTTGATCAATTATTTCATCTCAGTATCCTGGTTAAAAAAATGCTATTATGTTTTTATGTACTTTAATAGAGGTCAGTATAGTACCATTGTTTACGTTTTCTTATTAAATTTTCCTTATTTCGTTTCAGAGGATATGTTACAGTAGTTGTCTTTTGGTTTAGTATTTTCCTTATTTTTCCAGGATACATTTTGAATTCTGTTGCATACTGTATTGATGCATAGTATTTTGTGTTCCATGCCTTAAGTGGTGTATTGCATGGCTGGTGTATGCATGTCTCGTAACTTTTTGGAATTTCACCACTCTAGTCTTTTTCTTTCAGGTGTTTTGATGGGTGTTTATAGATCAGCACTGACACATGCTCACCCTCAAATCCTGTCTCTGATCTCAGCCATTTTTAACTGCAGGGATTTGGTGTCTTTGCTTATCCACCCTTTCCAGAATTTATGACTTAAAAGTTCCAGCCTTATGTCTTGTTCTCAGCCATTTCAGCCAGTCTCACATTTAAATATTCATGTACATTATAAGCTTATTAATACTGTAACTACCTCATACAGGATATTTCTCACCACATTGCCTTTCTGAAAGAAACATAACTCCTTTACCTGCCCGATACATATAATTTTCACTATATTTTTTGCCTTTATGAAACGTAGCTAGTATATACTACCATTATTTATTGTTACCCCTCATATTACACAGTGTTAGAGTGGAGAATTAATCATTTTAACATGTCAGGACTTTAATCATAATATTACTGGAGATTCTGAGTGTGTTTGCAGAAAGAATACCCCTAAACTTGAACCTTGTTGACTTACCGTAGTGTTTGCATCACCAGTAACCGTATTGTGTATCATAGTAACAGTTTAGAGTGAGTTATTTTCTCACCAGTAACATTTATTGTATTTTATGCCCCAGATTATCCTAGTCAGTGCAAGAATGTCCCTTTTTTGTGTAATACATTTCCCCTGTTGTTTAGTACCTCAGAGATTTTCATTGATTTATGCATCCAGTTGAGGAATGATTTTTTGCCCCCCTGTTACTTACCAAGTAATTACTGTTTTGGGCAGTATCCTTTTTACCTGTATTTTTCCCTAATAGGTTATCCATTTTAATTACCTATATGCTGCTAGTGTGGAGATCAGATATGTAGTATTGCATGTAGAAGACAGTATTGTAGGGAAATATGTAGTTGATATTGATAGCAGTGTTGCTGGTGTGTTACAGAGTTGCCTCAGTAGGAGAGACAGCACTACCTCAGAGATCAGCCTAATGGTTGAGTCAGCTTTAGAATGCTTTGATTTCCTCAGTGCAGAATATGATGATGATGATGATGATGATGGTCATGATGAGTTTGGTGATGATAAGGCCACAGTGAGTATGAATAGGATGGGCAGTGTAGCCATAGCATAACCCCCGTAGCTGCCGGGTCACCAGTGTGTGTAGAGGTGACCCACCATCACTAACACATGGGCTGGGTCAACATGACAGGTGCAGGCATTCACCTGTGCATGCCATCACATTACATTAACCCTTTACTGCATCAAGGTCATGCACGTTGGAAGGTACTCACCGTACCACCCTTTGCCTACCAACTCATAGCTGTGAAGCTTATGAGTCCAGACTGTAGGGTTCCCTCTAATTAAGTTTTGGAAGATACCCCTCAGATGTGACACTTGTCACAATAGTCAGTGAAGGGTTAAACTACAGAGACGAGCCTTTGATTACTCTTACGGGTGAACTGTAGGGAAAGAAATGTTTACTACTGAAACCATCTTTCAAACAGACACTACTGTCAGTACATGACCTTCATTTCTTCCTGGTAACTACTCTTGTGGTGTAGGCGTGTGATGACTGTGTTGTGACACTGACTAAATAGTGGACAGAACCCTCAGATTATTACAGTAATCCCCTCACCAACCCAGTCTCCCTGCCAGGAAATAGGTAGATTGTGGGTGACTGTGTGTAGGTCTGATAAGGAAACTAGTTATGGACAATACTGTGCTTCCATTGTGAATGACACCGTCCACCAGCATCATTACCAGTGTTATGTGTATTGTGTATATTTTTGTTTCATTCTTTTATATTTATTTGCAGCAGTTCTCAGTAGTAGTATCAAAGATCAAATTACATGTCATATATTTTCTTCCCCCTGTTTTGTGTCCCGATCCTGTTTCATTTCATCTTCTCTCTTATTATGATGCTTCGTCAATTTCTCGTAGCACAGAAGTCATTTTCTTTTGCATTTACTTCTCAAGGCAAGTGGTGTTTGCTATGTACAGGTAGTCCTCATTGTATGCCAGGGATGTTTAAATTTTCATAACTTTTGCCCTAATATTGGTACTGTCTCTTGAGGGACTGGGCAGATTAGCTTTATTGGTAGGGAGAAGAAGACTGAGGATGAGGTGGAAGGATGGGGTGGAGATCTAGAGGCATGAGAGTAGTGTGGGATGGAGAGAGGACCATGTCGTGGTGGAGGACAGGGTGACATGGTACAGCCACCTCCTGGGATGAAGGCATTTGACCATAGATACGTAGATAGAATGGAATTTAATAAGGAATTTTGCTGTAATTTACCATGGACAATACCAGAGTTAAAAAAGAACATTAAAACAGGCCTTTATAATGAGGACTTCCCATAGTTTTTTATTTTATTTTATTTTTTTTAAGTCCCTGGTGGTGGTGATAGTGGTGGTGGTGGTAGCTTGGGAAGGGGCTGGTGGTTGACACACACAGGGCCTTACTCTTGCACTGCTTCGTAAACACTAACACTCTTGCCACAGCTGCTGAAAGTCTGTTTATGTTTGTTACCTTTCCCAGCGATACCATGATAAAAGTATTGATGGACCCACATATACCCAAGATCATGTAATGTTATCAAAGTGCCTGTACCTGTGGACTCTGATGGCATAGGCTTAGGACTTCAAGCTCTGGACAGTGGTGTAGCTTGAGGGATGGCCAAAGTGGTCCTGGCCATCTCTGAAATGCCTGGCCACTTCCCTGAAGTGAGTTTGGTCATCTCCTGACCATTCCATTTTAAGATTCTAACTACACCATTGGTCTGGAAGGGTGTAATATGAGGTTCACAGTTTACCTGAGAAACTCCCCCAGTTAAATTGCTGTGGAAGTAATGCATGTTGCAGTCATTGTCTCCCAAGAGTGATTATTAAAAACATGAACAGACTTTTGGTGTGACGTATAATGTTGGGGACATAGTAGCACACAGCCTTAATACAAGAAGACCTGCTGCATTACTGACCAAGGGGAGGTGAATATGGCTGTATTTAGGGAGGCATAGAAGGCTTCATCATGTACCTTCCTTAGAAATTTATTTTGCAAATTACACCTTTGATTTCACTTGTACTTTATTTTTTGTATTGACATACAGTAGTTTACTTGAATGATGTACAAAAAGGTATTGAGGTCTATTTTAATTATTTATATATTTTAAATATGCTCTCATCTTAAATATCAAGGCCAACTTGCCTAGCCCTGGGTTCCCACACTCCTCATGGGGCAACTTAGGATTGGATGATGGATGGATGGATTTTTCAAATTTGTTTAACTGGACCACTGAGCCCCAGAGAATGGAGCTCTAATGGAACTAACTCATAGGCTTAATTCAAGGTGGTTGTATGAAAGTGTCAAAATAATTATTGAAGAAATATATCCTAAAAATAATTTGGATATGTTAATAATGCATCAGTTCAGGTCATATTCAAAATGTAATATGCAGAATAAACTGCCAGGGAAGGCATGGTACAAAATTTCCAAAGCTGTGTATACTACAAGCTACAGACCTAGTGTGTGTGTGTGAGCCTTCTTGACACATGTACTGTGATGGACATGGTATATACACGGGACAGCTTTACTGTAGTCAGCTTAACTAAATAAATGGATAGTTGGCTGCTGTACTAGTGGGCATGTGGATGTAATGTATATTATGTTCCTTAAAAAGTATACAGTATAAACTATCAGTATCTATGCTTCTGTATATTATGTGTTTATATATACCGTAATATGCTTGAAATGAGGACAGTCCTTTCTCTTGACAGTGGATTATTGGTCTATGAATATACAGTATTACTGTAGTGGAATTTTTTGCTTTGAGTCTGTCATTTTGCTAACTATATGTCATTGTATTTTGTGTGACATCTGCATTATAGGTGAATATTGAGGTGGTGATGCCCCTTTGCAGTAAGTCCCAGTTATTCTGGCATAAGTGAGCAGATAAACTCATGAAGTATCAGAGCTGCTGTAACTATCTGTAGTAGGTACAGTCACGCTCCCTAATTTAGACCCACCCCGAGCCAGGCGGAGAGCTGAGGGAGGCAGTAGCCATGGCTCTTAAACGAACGCTTTTACTAGCCACCTCCCTCCACCCTTCAATCCCCCCCCCCATCCCTCTTGCATCCAACATTCATTTTCTACCCTACTGCATTCCTTTCCACCCTCACCTTTTATGAAACAATCATTTTCTGAAAAGGACAATGCTGGACGGTATTAGGCAGTAGATTTTAGAAAACATAGGACATAAAAAAAGATAAGACCCGAATATATTATTTTTCTTAATAAATAAACGCGTTCGTTTAAGAGCTGTGGCTACTGCCTCCCTCAGCTCTGGGCTTGGGTCGGGGTGGGTCTAAATTAGGGAGCATGACTGTACCTAGTGTATGGAATAGCAGTACATTATTATTGCATTTTTTATTTCTTAAACCTCACCGGTTTTCTAGAACTATACTGAACATACAATGCCGACAAAACTCACATCTGTTGCAGTAATGACACTTGTATCTAGGATAAGGTTGTTGGTGGGCAAGGATGATGATACATGGCAGTTGTAGCAGATATGAAGTGTCAAACTCTTTTAATCTGATGGCAGCTCGTTTATTTCATTCTTGCAGTTGAACACTGTAGTTTGTGAAGGGGTTAATTATAAACGATACAACAATATGTATATCTTAAGCTATCTATCTATCTATCTATTGCCAGACACCATAATCCCGTAAGGGGTGGCCATTTGACTTTGAGTTTTTTTTTTTTACGGGGAGGGGCACTAACCCTCCACCAACCCACTTGTTGACACGTAGGGAGCACGTATGGTTTGGTTATATGGTTACCACCCAGCGTTGTAAATGGTTTCTTGGCTTACAGGAAACCATTTGGCTTGTCACTCAATGTAATGCCACCTGTAAAGGAAAGAAAAGCAGTAAGAAGTGACAGGAAATATAGGAGAAATAGGAAGAAAGGAGGGCAGGCACAGAAAAAGAATGATAAAGGCTAAGGAAGAAGTAGGCAGCACTACATCAAGTTGAATGTGGTAATTAGGAAACCGCAGGAATTTAAAGATATGAAACTTACTAAGGTACCATTATAGAGTTGGAATAAAAGGGACTTACTCAGACAGATAGCTGTAATAAAAGGGGCTCACTCAAACAGATAGCTGGAATAAAAGGGACTCACTCAAACAGATAGCTGGAATAAAAGGGACTCACTCTAACTTTTCCCGACACCACTACCTCACTGCTAACCTTGCCTCCATCCCACAGAACTGTCGGAGCCGGCGAGACAGCAACACATCCGAAATCAGCCTGTCAGTGGAGTCAGCGCTGGAGTGCTTTGATTTCCTTAATGCCGAGTGTGACGACGATTTTGAGGACGATCATCCGGATGTGAGTAGAAGTCTCTTGTATATTTTTGAGTACACTGATGATGTATGTGATATCCAAGTGTAAATTTATGTGAAGTCAGTTATTAATTTATGTGAAATCTGTTGTAAAATTAATGTGAAATCTCGTGAATTTTTTTTTTACGGATGATGTATGCCAAGTCCATTGTAAATTTTTGGCCGTTATTGAGTAGACTGATATTGCACAATGTATAATTTATTTTAACTAAAACTGACCACCAGGCATGTGAGGAAAAGAAAAATAAAGACGCAGTGGCTATCTTAGCAGCCTCGGTAGCACCCGACTCCAGCCAACCCGCAGTAACCGGCAATGCACAACTTGACCTCTTCCTCTTCACACACCTCACACATGCCCTTATGCTACTCCAGGTGAGCCCATGATGATTTTTTCCCCCCCTCATTTTCCATTTAAATGCATCAAACTCTGCCCATTTCTAGGTTCTGTTATCCTTATAAGCAATAAATGGTTCCACACATTGACAGTTGTTTCTTCATAATTCAGTACAGTGTTTATAACCTAGCAGAGTGTTGTGAAAGCCTCTGATACAGTACTTGATCTGTTTGTATATATTTGTGGCTTTAGTTTACAGTGTCATTATTAAAAGTTAGTTAATATCCATAATCTGTGCTTGAACAGTTGCTATTGTGGCACAAGAAGGGGGTAGTGGATGGGAAACTGTGACTTGGACCTCTGTTGTTCAAAATATAGAGGGGGGGGGAAAGATTAGGGTTATGACGATAGGGACTGCTTTTATTCTCAGGTGTAAAGTACATATACGTAACAAAGGAATTTCATCGCAACCAACATCCCTTACAGCATTTGGGTTCATTTGGTCCATTGAAGAGCAAGGAGCGGCACTCACTCAAGCTGCTGGAGGCTGAGGGGAGACTGGTAGGGGAGGTGTTGACTCATCGACACTCCTTCGCATCCCTCCAGCCACACCACATCATCACCATACCACACGTACAGGTTAGTTACAACACCGCTGCCAATACTTTCACTCTACACCTCACCACAGCTACCTACCACTGCCTTGTACAATCTCACCACACCTTCACTGCATCACGACCACCTCCTACACTCACACCACAGCACGTCCCACCCCAACACATCGCCACAGCCATTCTCCAGTTCACAAATCATAACATCATACACTTTTGCATCACATCATACACCCAACTCACTGTATCACAACCACCCATTTCCAGCAACACATTGCATCCACTGCCATGTCTCACCACACCTCTCCACACCTGCTGCTTGCCAACTTATATTGCTGTATCATCACCTGACCTCAAGATCATAGTAGACATCCACCACCATGTCCCAGTTCCATCAGCTTCACTACTATGTCAGGTTTCTCAGATATAACGCACTAGAACATATCTGATCTTGTATATATTAATTCCATGAATCTGATGACCTACATGTTGTTGAATTCTTGCCTCTGGGGATGATTCTGCTTGGCACAGATTTTTTATTTATTTATATATTTATTTATTCATTTTACATTTGAGTGAAGTGTGGGTACAGGATTGGTAACTATGCACACAGTCACTATCCTCAGGCAGAAAGCATTCAACCCCACATAAATAGGGTCAACGTTCAAACCAAGACTGGCATTGTTACAGGTTTTACTGCTCACATTAGATACCCCCTCCCCCTTTTGCTCTTCTTCTCCTTCTTCTTCTTCCTAAGAGCTTCATGTAGCTGTTGGGCAGTTTTTGGCACTTGATTTAGCTTCCAAGCCAGAGAAAACAGCAGCTATACCACGGGAACCTTATTATGAGAATTTTTTAAGTGGAAGCATGGCATGATTATTTTTCATCCTCGAATGTAGAATAATCTCATGATTGGGATGAGCTGGATGAAGTAGTGGGAGAAATGCCCAGGAGCTGTAAAGTGATCACAGTGGAATGGAAGAGTAGGCACTGGTCTTGAGGATAACTTAATGGGTTGTAATGGAGTACCAGGAGAAAATGATAATGGTAACATAAGAGGTCTTCCTAAATCTGAATAAAATTGTAATTACCAAGGAAATAAATGAAATGAGACATAATTGGATGGAAAGTGTTCATTTACCATAAGGGACTGGGTATTATGGCGGTGTGTGACGTGATGGTAAATAAGATGATGCAGTTTTATGCTGTGTTTTTCCCTCATGAAGGCTAAAGTGTTGTTCCAATTTACAGGTGTTTGTGAGGGCATGTAGCACTTTGTAAATCAGTGTTGTGATGGGAGGGCAGCATTTCTCTGTCTGTCTGTCTGTCTCTCTGGGAAATTTAGTAGGATGTGGTGTTCAGGCATAGAGAAATAATTATGGTGTCAGTTGAGTGTAAAAAATAAGTACACACACAATATAATAGTAAGCAGTAGGATAAGGATGATGATGGTGATGGTGATGGTGATGATGACAGTGATACAGCGATAACGATGATTGATGATGATGACAGTGATGGTGATGATGATAATGATGATGATGTTGATAATGACAGTGATGATGTTGATGTTGATGATGATGGAATATTTGTACAGGTGTTGTGGGACTCAGTGGCCAAAGGAGAGGATTGGTGTGTGACTGGCCAAGCAGTGGTGACGGGACTAATGCCAGTCGTCTCGGCCCTCCTCGACCCGGCCATACCAGACCTGCCCAAGAGAGGTCAGTACTTACACATGGGAGGATTTGTAGGGCTGGCCATGTCCCTCTGTCACTCACTAATGTTTTTGGAATGAGGCACTTCTGTTCCATAGACTTTAGTGATTTTAACATATTTCTGAAGATCCAGCTTTACGTATATAGACCAGTGAAGCATCATATTATTGGCCTAAAATTGCCATCTTGTCACACTGAACGCTGAGCTGTAAGAAGAGGTTGATGCCAAAATATGATGCTAGTCACGAAGAAGTGCCGTGGAAAGGATGAAGGGCCACAGTATTGTTCTTCCTCCCATTGAGTTAATAAAATAAACTGCAACAGGAGAGAAATCTGGGCTTGGGTAAAGTAAAGTGACTCTCGTGGTTTTGTGTTTGTTGGCTGTATGCATGCACGGTGGATGTTAACCCCTTCAGCCTGATGACATTCTTTATGTTATACTCATGTTAGAAGAGTTGGTTAGATGAATTAGAATTTCTTAGAACCACAAAACAAGTATTTAGCGCCCCTTTATTTTAACTTTATCAACAGACTCGTTCCCTCCCACAGATTTATGCGAAGTGTATCAGTAGAAATTGTATCGTTCATATTGTATCGTTTGTAGACTCCAATATGCTTGCCTTGGTCACCTAATGGCAGCTCTCCGCACTAC
This sequence comes from Birgus latro, assembly GCA_018397915.1. Classification (NCBI taxonomy): domain Eukaryota; kingdom Metazoa; phylum Arthropoda; class Malacostraca; order Decapoda; family Coenobitidae; genus Birgus; species Birgus latro. The sequence goes on from JAGKTI010003745.1 coordinate 11,892, forward strand.
TCAGTCTTTGGCAGCCCCCCTATTTAGCCCATTATCCATGAGGCCACACTCTATGACCTTGTCCCGGGTCTTTTTTTTGGTCTGCCTCTCACAACCCTACCCTTGATATTCACACTTCTCACCTTCCAAACAGATAAATATTTGCAGAGGGCTAGGTATGTGAAATGAGGCAGGATTCTGGGTGCTGAAATGGTGAATGGATGAGTGTGTGGTCCGTTTGTCTGGGTGTATTGTTAATAGGTCTCCCACATTCTCACTTGCTCTTTTCCTGTGTGTGGATCCTACCTCACCCCATCTGTAGGTGGGAGTGAAGGTCAGGATGATGATGATGATAATGTGGTTGTTGGTAATGTATGGTGATGGTGATATGATGAATGGGATGATGATTATGATGTTGATAAGATGATGATAAAAGTGGCAGTGATGATGATGATGATGGTCAGAATGATGATGATGGTGATGATGATGGGTGACACTGATAATGCTGATGCTGATCCACTTACCCCGTCCACAGTCTTGGAGGAGCTAGTGTGTGTGATGACGGAGAGTGATGAGTATGATGGTGCGGTGACGGTGACGCTGGGGCACTTCCTCCACCACCTCCACTCTCCCCTCCAACACACCGTCACAACCCTCGCACACAACCTTACGACGGCAGACCTCCTCCTCTCTCAAGACACCAAAAAGTAAGTTATGTGTGTTCGTTTTCACGTATTCCTTCACTTTTAGGACACCAAAAATAAATCATACCCATAGTGCATCTGTGTTAATCTACCTCACCATCACACACCTCCATTCTCAAGACACTAAGAAGTAAATTGTGTGTATAGTGTGTTCATTTTCACTTGTCTCACCACCACGGACCTACTCTCTCAGGACAACAAGTAGTAATTAATGCGTAGTTATATATATTGATTTGCTTCTTGTTAGTGGCTGAAGAGGGTTGCCTTCACGTGGTGGCACTGATATGACTGAACGAATCCACTACCCAGTTATGCAACATCCTTCATATCCCTCCTTGTCTCCCTAGAAGAGGATGCTGAGCTGCCTGAGAAACTTCATGCTGCAGTCCACTGGGTTCACATTCAGATGAGCCTGGGGTTACAACTACCACTACTTAAGTTCTTTCACCTTAACTTGGCTTGAGTTTGATTCATTTTGCAACTTATTTCACTTAGGTCAGTGACAGGAAGAGTCAGTGTTAGGGCTTTGTGTCTTCCCATGTCATCTCTTTGTGAGCAGCTTCATATTCAAATGTTAATCCATCTTACAACTCAGCATTCAGAATTGGAGAAACTTCAACATTAGGTCAGGTTAAAGTTGAAAGAGTATAATGCATTTCTTCTAACTTAAATGCATACCCTTGACCCCTTTTAGGCCATTTGATGACCAGATGCCTTACACTTTTCTGGTAATTGCAGTTAGGATGATTAAGGTTTAGAGGTTGGTTGTCGTAGGTGTGACTTCTAAAACCATTCCAAAAACTGAGGCAGGACTTTACCAGCTTAAAGAACCAGTCTCACTGCACCTAAAGATCCTGATGACAAAGACGATGAGGATGGCAGTGATGATGATGATGATGATTTTGAAACTGTCCCATTGATGATTCCAAAAATTGTCCCATCTTTGCAGAGTTGAGGCAGGATTGTACCAGCTTAAAGAACCAACGTCCCTTCACATCAAGATCCTGGGTCACCTTCTTTCAGGGCCTTCGGAGCTTAAACACATCACCACCACCTTCATCAACACTCTGGCACACAACAACCAGCTCATGCATATGGTAAGGGTGGGGGAGGAGACACATTCTGTACTCTAAGAATGCTGTTCATAGTTGTCCTACTCATGTACATTTCTTTCCCTGTTTCTGGACTGTACCTCACTCCATCCTTAGATATAAAGCTCTTGATGATGAGGAGGAGGGATGATGATGATGATGATGGTGATGAGGAGTATTACAGTGATGATAATGGTGGTGGTGGTGGTGGTGCTGCTGATGATGATGATGAGGAGGAGGAGTATGAGGATGATGATGATAATATTTTGACTATTTTATTTAATTTGGGGGAGACCCCATATGGTGGAAGGATTAGAAGCAGCATCAGTGAACCCATTTCAGCTTGTTCCAGTCTGTTACCAACTCAGTGAACATCAGGAGATGAATGATATAATATTTATATGCTGTTATTTAATTTACAGTCTGTTGATAGAGTGAGAGAAATATACTGTGCCCTTCTGACCAAGTAGGTTAATCTGTTGTACTGTTTTGATAGTAGGTGTTGGTGACCATCACCCTCCCATTTGGGGTAGTGCTGTCTATTTTGTCCTTCCACGTTCTCATTCAGTCTCTGTGTCTGCCCACCACTCTTCCTACTTCTCCCTTTGCATCCTGTCACATTATTACTCTTCTTTCCACTTCAGGTGGCTCTACACCATATGACAAGCCTAATGCCTTCTTGTATCCCAGGACACCATTTACAACACCTGTGGTAATCATTTAACCACATTACGGGGTGAAGTGGAGCCTGCTGTGGTGCCCCTGGAAACTGGGTGGAGAGATACAAATACGGCATCCATCCAGGAACCAAACCTCTGCACTGTTCCCCCGCACCTTGCTGTGGTGAGGCACTGTCAGCCAGAAAGGAATATTGGTTCACTGAATGGAATAACCTCAATGCCTTGAAGTCATTTGCCCATACAACATTTGGACACAACAAAGAAACCACCACCACAGTATACAAACAATATATACTTTCAGTGATGAATTATGGAAGCCCTGCTTGGGCTCCTAACCTCACTAAAACACACTACAACACTCTTCAGACTATACAAAACAAGGCCCTAAAAAAATCACAGGCTGCACAGCTACTATGCCTACACCAAGAAACCAAAGTCCTCAAAGTCAAGGATTATCTAGACATGAGAGGCACCCAAACTCTCGCTGCAGCCTCCACAAACCCACACCATCCACTACACAACATGGCAGCACATCCACACACACCAAGGAACATCAAAACAACACCCAGCACACGATATCATACACAAATACTATCATCTCTTCCCCCCTGCCCGCCTCAGACCAGCTTCCAGAAGCATATTCATACTCAAGTCACTCGCCATTCCATTCAGTCACTCAAAGACAACACACAGCTGCATGCACGGCCTCCTGATATCTATCCTTCTGAATCCTGTCTCCCCCGTGAGGACAGGGTCCACCTGGGCAGGCTGAGATGTGGGCATCATCCAGCCCTCTTGAGTTATCAGAAGAGGCTGGATGACTCCGTCGCTGATGCCTGCCCAAGATGTAACACAGCACCCCATACTATTAAGCACATTATGGAAGACTGCATTGCACACAGTATGCAACACAGCACCCCATACTATTAAGCACATCATGGAAGACTGCATTGCACACAATATGCAACACAGCACCCCATACTATTAAGCACATTATGGAAGACTGCATTGCACACAATATGCAACACAGCACCCCATACTATTAAGCACATCATGCAAGACTGCATTGCACACAGTCACCTACACCAACAACACAACATACACTCCTTGAGAGCTCTGTGGGAAAGCCCGGTCTCGGCCATGGCCTTCCCTAGGGACTCGGGGCTGTTCGGCCAGACTGCCTAGGGAACAACTACTACTACTACCTTGCAGGGGCAGTTGCTTGCTTCAGTTGATGGGTCTGCTCAGTCACAACAACTGGGTATGATCAGCAACAACAACAACTGTACAGTATTGTAGTTATTTGATTTTGGCTTCTTTTAAAAGTAGTTTGATATTGAAAACAAACACATAGGGAGTTAAAGTGTAAATTTAGTTATAGTGTACTATACTATAGTAATTTATTATTGCTACTGTAATTTCATATTATTGTGATTATGTTTCCTGTTTGTGGATCCTACCTCAATCCATCTGTAGGTGATGTTCCCAAGAGATTAGGTGTGCTTAGCCATCTCTGTGCCTTCTTCACCCCTGCACAGTTGTTGACTTTATACATGTTTTTTTTTCGCCCCTGTGTAGAGTACAGCTCTTATGTGCAAGGAGGCTCCCCACATACAGCTCTTCTCAACAAGGTGGAGTCAAGGCTTTTTGGCTCATCAACTCTCCTCCTCTTACTGGCTCCTTTCAACCTCTATCTCTTTTCAGTAGCAGCTTCAGTGGTCACTGCTTCTGTGAACTGTCTGCTTTTTTCCCTCCACCACTATGGTGGGCATGTAGCACCTGTCTAGCAACAAACTTTCACCTCTTTTCAGTCCAGCTTTCTAGTGCAAAAGTTAATTGTGACCCCCCCAGTCTTTCATGTATGCAACAGTCAACTCGGGAACTGTCTTCCTCTGTTTGTATTTCCTACTGCCTGTGACCTCCAGTCTGTTAAATGCGGTGTGTCCAGGCATCTTGGAATGAACACATCTTGAATTTGGCTTTCTGTTAACTTGCTTTTTTTCTTGGAGGGAACAATCTTGCAGGCTTCTGGCCTTTGGTTCCTTCTTTCATGCATTAAAAAAAAAAAAAAACAGCTACCATAATTGTTGTTACTGGTTATTGCTGTTGCCTCAGGTTCATCTTAACATGAGCCCAGTGGGTTACAACCTAAAGTTGTCCTTCTCCTGTGGTCAACCTTCCTCCTTTTGGTGAATTAGGAGTGGGTTGAGGGATAATTTTATAGGTGGACACCAGAAACATTTGGTTATCAGTGCCACCATATACTGTGCCAGTGATAATGCTAATGGAGCGTGTGCTGCCCTTTCCAGATTGTGGAGCTTTGTCTGTTGTTACTTGAGTCAAACCGCTCAAGTGACAGAGAGGCGGCGTGTGTCTTACTAGGGGTCCTGGCTCCCATTCTACCTGACAACACCCACAAGAAACAACATCAACAACAACATGATGCACCCAAGATTTCCTCCAACAAAAATGCCAGTAAAAAGAAGAAACATTCCTGCACAGGGGAGAAAGGTGCGCCGGAGTGGCCACGTGCTGTCGAAGTTCTCTCCTGCCTACAGCAACACGACCCCAGCAAAGACGTGCAGGAGGCGGCTCGGCAGGCACTGTTGAGTCTGGGGAAGGAGGGGCAGTCGGCATTACACCAGGTCCAGCTATCCTCACATGGGTTCCAGGGAATTGAGGTGAAGGAGAAGGCAAAGGTGTGAGGCAATCATTTTGTATTGTAGTCTCCATGCGATTATATTCACCCTAGGATATACTCAACAGGCGCTACTGAGTCTGGGGAAGGAGGGATGGTTGGCGGTACATCAGGTCCAGCTATTCCAGGGTATAAGGTGAGGGAGAGAGCAAAGGTGTGAGGCAGTTAGTTTGTATGTTACTCTAGCCATCTCTAGGCAGTTTTATTCACCTAAGGATAGACTTGTAGAGCTGAAGGGATGGATGCAGCCTTCTTTGATCCCTTCACCATTGTTTACTTGTGTCCAGCACTTTTAGTTTACTGTACGAAAGATTTATTGAACTGAAGGGATTAGTGAAAAATCTTCATTAACCCTTTCTCTATAAGGTTACTCTCATTCTGAATTAAATAACCTGGTTGCAGCAAAAATAAAATATAACATTCAATGGCAGAAGGGTTAAAGGTATAATCTCAAGCAAAAGCCCCCCAAAACTCACCCTTAGCATTGTGTCCTGCCTTCCATATTTCCCATTCCTCCTTGGACATCACTTCTCAGATAAAGTGGTGTTTCTCGGCCCTTTGGATCAGAACTTGTAGAACACAGCTGAACGTCTATTGCAGAACCGCCCTCCCCTGTCAGGCATGTGCAAGCCAGCTGCTAAAATCCATACATACTTACATAGGATTTTATTAAGACTGATTCAACTGGAGGGGTTAATACTAGCCCTCATCTGTCAGTTACTAGATCTTTCACAGTTGAATGAAATTTAATGGACAAGTTAGGACTAAAATAAAGACATGATTAAATTGAGTTTTAGAGGAGGCTTTTGGAACTAGAGGGGTTAGCTTTAGCCTCCTTTAATTATCCACTGAACCACCAGGTGCCATAATTTGGTTAAATGGTTGCCATCCAGGGTAGTAAATGGTTTCCAAGAAATACAATGTCACAGTCAGCCTGGGTATGTCATCTTATTTTATGCTGTAACCAGATGAATTTATTTAGAAAATTGAGAGGCACCTTATAGTGAAGGGAATTAAAGTTATATCTAATTTGAAAAGTGTATCCTAAGCTGAATAAAACTGTTTAGAGATAGCTAGAATGAAATGAAAAAGACAACACCATATTGAAGCAATTAATATTGAAATTCTTGGAAGATGTATAGTATATATTTTACATGTATTGCAACTACTTGATGTTGTCTTGTAAGAGCTGATTCATTCCCGTATTATCATAACTAATTTACTTCATTATGACTGGAATGCGGCCTCAAGACAGTAGAAATGTTGCTTTTTAGTTGTGCTAAATTACACACCCCTTTTAACTTGAGGACATGTGCTTTTAGTTTTATTCTTGCTACCGCCAGGCAGTTATCCCATACTTAGGAATGACCTTTTTTGTTGTGTTTGGGTTAAAAAAGTCAGTATCTAACTCCTCCAGTTTGACAAATCTCTCCGAAAGTGAATAAAGTTGTCTGGTGGCAGTAAGAATTAAATTGATGTTCTCAGGTTGAACACAGCAAGGAAATCATTTACCATCTTTTTCCATTGTGGTGTCATATACAATACTCAGTTTAATTTTCAACTTTCTAATGGTGATACAGTGTGGTTTTGTAGCTCACCAGTATAATGGTACTGTATGTCATCCTTTTTAGATACTAAAGTTGTACAAATATCCGAATTCTCAACATACAGTACTAAAAATCTGTCTGAGGGTGAGTGCTCAAGTTATACCTGCGGGTTTTGACTGTATACAGTTTAACCAATACCAGAAGGCCTTGCTGCATGGTTATACATGTGTTGCTTTATTCCTTCTCAATCCTTTGAAAAGAGGATGATGGACTGCAAGGACAACTTTAGCTTGTAGTCCACTAAGTTAATGCGCAGAGAGAGTTGGGGCAACAATAACAACGACAACAACAGCCAATGTCAGCTTCAGTTTGAGGTTAAAGGTTCAGACTGTAGAAGGTCTGTGCAGTTGCAGCATCCCATATGCAGTGTCATGTTCTTTGACAGGTGTGTGTATGGAATTTATGTGAATTGTGGTGTTTTATGTGATTCCTTTTCATCATCTTGGACACCTTGCTCCCTCCTGGGAATCCATCCAACAGAGCACAGCCATGACAGAACCACCTCAAGGTTATTTTACCCCTTGACATACATTCAGTCGCTCCTCTTTCCTTGCTCTTTCATACATCACAGTCTGTCCCAGTTATTTTGTCCTTACACTTTGCCTTCTCCCTCTTCAGTCAGCCGCCTTTCCTTTCTTACATCACTTCACAGGCTGCTTCATTCATTAGCACATTCAGTCACTTTCCAGGACTTTCTGTGGCCTCCTATCAATGTAAATTCTTTGCATATGTTGGTACCACCTCAGCAACTCGGCATAGTACTCATTGTGTATCCAGCACTACCTCTCCCCCAACAAGCCCCATTCAGATGTTCTTATAAATTTTTCTCTTGTCCTTGGTATGTTGATCCAGTGTGGCAGCAACAAACTCTCCATTGAGGTTCGGTATCACAAGAAGCCAGAATAAAATAAAATAAGTTTCTGGATGGCAGATTAAGTCTGACTTCTACTTGTTTTGCCATATGGATATAACCACTATTAGCTTTACTCCATTACATCATGTGTTTAATTTGGAGAGCTGGAGGCCACTGTCCATTTTGTCCTTGTCTCATTGCTGTTAAACTCTGGCAGTCACGCAACATTGAGAAACTAAGTGTATGCAAGTGATGATTCTACTCTGTTTGCTGCAAGGTGTTGGTTCCTTTCCAAAATGCCTCCAAGCCTATCAGCATTCATCACCACTTCTTCCGATGTGTACAGTATAGCAAGGAAATTGTGCTCAAAAAGTGTCATTGCCGGAGGTTTGGTTGCATGTATTGGACTCCTTCATCTCTTGCACTCATATTTTCCTCAGTTTAGATTTTTTTTTAGCACTTCTTCCTTGCCAATTTATTTCTGCATATGACACATTAACCCTTTAGATCCAATGGCTCATTTTAATTTATATTTTTCCCTATACATGATTTTATTTGGCTTAGGAAAGACTTTTGGCACTTGAGAGGTTAGATGCAATGATCATCAAACTCTTCCAAGTGAAAGGTCTGTTCTGTGCTGAGTAAAATCATCCGGAGATAGCAAAAATAAAGTATGATAAATCATTGGAGTGAAGGGGTTAATATTCACTTTCGTGTTATATATGCCTTCTGTGTTGGTATGAAAAAAAAATAAATAAAAAGAATAATTAAAGAGAATCCTTAGGTGTAATATTAAAGACAAATTGCTGAGAGAGAAGTGTTGGTAAGACTCCGAAACTGATACTAATATGACCATTGGTGTTACTCATGAGGTTACACTGAACTCCACGCCATTTTGAATTATTGCATGAGAAGAGTAAATACTATCCTTATTCTGGTTACTCATTACATTACCTGTATATTGCATATTATTTCAAAACAGTTGTCTAGTCCTGTAATATAAACATTTTCTCTATTAGTTCTTAGCTTTCAATATGTCAAATACCCTGTATATGAATTCTACAAATAAGGAAATACAGCTACATCATAGTATTAACAGTAGATTACAGTGATAGCAGGAAATTAGTGGAATATGAGTTGCAGTAGGCTGTCATTACTACTGGATTAACTTACAGGCAGTTGTATCTTTTCTTCATAAGGGATCAGCCACAGGGAAGAAACAAGTAAGTGATGACCACGCAGTTTAGTAGTAAAGTTGTGTTCAGTAGAGTTGGTATGAATAGAAAGTTTATTGCATTCTATTCCAGTTGGTTTTGATTTTGTGTAAAGTGAGGCATAAGATCTGGTAGTATTGGTGACAGTAGAACACTCTTAAATTGGTGAGCTATTCATCATTGAACTCTTAAGTTAAATCTAAACTCACAGCAGCTGAACCAAAAAGACCAAACTTATATTAATACATAAATATCAGTGCAAAACTTTACCAGTGCATATTTTTGTAAAGTGCGAGATGGGGGTTCTGTGAGATTGGCTATTAGTTAATTTTACTGTTTCTTTGTACTCATGGTCCTCACTTTGCATCAAATTGAGAGAAATCCCCTTAAAGTGAGGTGTGCATTTGGCTCATGGGATCTGGCTTTTGATTAAGGGGGTAGAAGTACACAAAACCACTATATATGACATCAAAGCAGAGTTATAATGAATCAAGAACATCCATAATTGAAAAGAAGGTATTAACTTATCAGGAACTTCAGCCCTTGAGTGTTTTGATGTGTTTTAATTGCTGTCTAATGTTGGATGATTTTTATTTTTTGGAAGACCTCTCATTGTTAAGGGGTTTGAAGTAATTTTGGTTAATCTATCAGCTTTTTTTTTTTTTTTAAAGATGAATTGGAAGGAAAAACAAATAAAAAAAATAATCCATACACCAGATTACAGGTGTCCTCCGTTTATAAAAAATCTGCATGAGATGTCTTCCATACTTAAAAATCATACAGTGGTAGCAGGAATGAAATTGAGAAAAGGTTCAGTGGCAGGGGGTAGTAAACAGCATTAAGCAAGGACCATAACACGAAATCCCGTATTGTGCAGCTGCTAAATGGCTTAATCTGTATTTCTTTATTTCAGTGACCCTCAGTTAGCAAATGTGGCATCCCTTTAGCTCAGTGTCAGGTTATCACTTCCCTCTACTGTTCAGTGCTGGGACTCTTGACAAGGTCCTGGTTGGCTGTATTGTAATTATATTTTTCCTTTTCTTATATCAGTGTTGGCAGATTTATTATTATTATTTTTTTGGAATATGCTTATCCAAAATGTATGATTTTATTACAGTTCACTTGTTGTCATTGTACATACTGTATGTTGGAAATGTTGTTAACCTTGTATATTGCTCCTAAATGTGTGATAAAATGTACACAGTCATATTATCTCATAAAAATGAAATCTTACACTTGAATTTCATTACAGAAGTATTTTTAAGGTGTGTGGATGATGTCTACAAATATCCCATTGAGACAGACCAGGGATGCCCTTTTTATTTTATTTTTGTTTACCCGATGGTTTTATTTAGCTTGGGATAGACTTTTAAACTGGAGGGATTAGATATAGCCTTAATAAACCCTTTCAGTACAAGTGGCCCTTCCCAAGTTGAATAAAATTGTGTTGGCAGCAAGAATAAACTAAAAAGGATATAACAAAGTGGTGTTTCTTGGCTCAGTGGGTCAGTTGCCCTGCAGGACTCGTAGAACACACATGGACATGTCTAGCAGAAATGGGAGTGAAATAGGAATCATGGTAAGTACTGTACAATGCTTATTTTTGTCATACTTGTTACCATACTAGTATTGTTGTCCACTTCATCAGAGGACGGTGTGTGTGTGTGTGTGTATGTGTGTGTGTGTGTGTGTGTGTGTGTGTGTGTGTGTGTGTGTGTGATTCTTGCTACCACCAGACAGTATTTTTCAGTATAGGAGTGCTCCATGGTACAATAGAGGTTTTTGAAAGATGTTTAGTTAAGATGATTTTTTAAAGTTCAGTGCTTGTGAAATATAATATCATGCAAATTATACTACTTTACTGACTTGTTTATCGTTCAGGATTACTGCATTTGTGTTTACCGTAGAAGTACCCAGTCATTCCATGCTAACGACTTCATTGTACTTTTACCTTTATTGTTGATGACTAATGATAGTTTCGAAAATATATGTATTTTTTCCCTTAATGCGTCGAAAGATTCTCGGCAAAATATGCGTGATGATGGGTGGCTATTTTTCACAGGTTATTTAAAAATTCTGCATAGTTGGTAGTGGGGGTCTTTCAAGGTTAGGATTAGTAGTAATTTTGAGTGATTAAAATTATGGTGGAGGTTCTGGGGGTAATACCTCTCAGTTAGCTTAGGTCACTGACATGTCCAGTCGGCAAGAGCCTACGTAAACACACTGTAGTATATTACATATGAGGCAGAAATACTGATAACTGAACTTTATATATTTTTAGGAAAAATGCAGTGATAAAAAAAAAATGTTAATAATGAGGGAGCAGTAAAATTTATGTGTAGTGCAACGTGTGAAAAGTGCTGTGATCGATTTTTTTTTTTTTTTTTAAGAACTGACCGCTGACAGACTAGAAAACTCAGCTTTTATGGCTTGAGAAGGCACAGTGTTGACGTAAGAAGTCAGGTAAGATAATTATGTGAGTTCAGTTCTCTTGAATTACAGTATATATACTTGTTATGCTCTGTGTTTTTGTGGCGTGACTCCTCGCCCCGCAGATACACAGGCTTTACCACAGGTTTGATTGTCGTGTCTGAAGGCGCGACTTCTCGCACCGCAAGCCACAGGCACAAGCATTTTAGGGTCCTTTAATCATGACCGGGTTAGAACACTGACCGAAGGAACAAGGCATAAACACAGGCAAACCAGTACAACATATGTTGCCCAGATTTAGACAAACAATACAATATGGAATTCTACAGTGGCACTTGCAGAGCTAGATCACAATAAACAGAATAACACTAGAAATAGCAGAGTGGCACACTGGGAAAAGACGAGTCTGTGGCTCACTACATGTCCGTATTGGGGCTACACAATTAGTCCAGGTCTGTTTCTGGCCCTGTATTCTCCGGACAGAGGTTTTTCTCCCTCACACCTTAAGAGTGACACTGAATCGAGGTTCGGTGACAGATACACTGGGGATCATTGTAGAAGTCACAGTGAAGTGGGGAGCACGTTACAGGATCACTAGAGGAATCACGGTAGGGCTTATTAATGAAGAGGGAAGCGCGGTACACAGGGGAGGCAAAAGGGAGGAAAGGGATTCACCCTGGGAAGGGGAATAATACTGGAGTCACTAGGGGGAGAAGTCACAGTGGGGCTCGTTAGTGAAGTGGGGAGCACGGTACATTGGGGAATAAGAGGGATTCACTCAGGGGAGGGGGAATCACTGAGGAGGGATCACGTATATCACCAGGGTCAGGAGCGTCGGCAGGCAGGAACACGAGGGAAGACCCTTACGCTTCCTGGAAGATCAGGTGTCAGGCAGGTGTCGGAGCGAGGCCGGTAGGGGATGAGGGCGTCACCTTGTGCCGGGAGGCAACACTGGTTGTCCTTGGGCCCTCAGGACTAGGGCCAAAGAGATCCAAGAGGCAAGTGGCCCGATGTAGGGCCCGGGCCATGGTTGGAGTACGGGAGACACCAGGCGGCTCCGGAGAGTCCGAGAAGGAGAGTGTGCCCTCCGTGGGTCGAGGACTGCGGTCTCGGGAGGAGGGAGAGGCCGTCAGGAGTTGCTTGTGGCCTGGGCGCCCCTGGGAGTCCGTCAGCATCAATCGTCTGGAAGTGGACAGCTGGTCACGTCGCCTACACGCTGGACCTGTAGGGGAGAGAGAGAAATGTCCCACTCGGCCGCAAGATGGGTGGGCTGAGCAAGGGACTGGCTCCCCTTCAGGAATCTCTGGCTTAGTGGAGGAAGGGGAGCCGGAACTCACGCCCTCAGCTTAGCAGGCCCTACAGGCACCGCCGTAACTCCACGCCGAGAGTGGAGGAGATCCAGTTGGTACTCCTTGGGCCCGGCAAGCCCGACGGGCGTCACCAGGATGCCCAGATGGAGGGGAGAGAGGGGGAGACCCGACGGGCACACCCTTAGTCTGGCGACAGGAGTGAGAGGTCCGACGGATGCTCCCAGTTGGGCAAGCCTGATGGGCTTTACCTCACTCCTGCTGGGGGGCTGGTGCAGCCGCGGCGTACCCGATGGGTGTCGTCACAAGGGCTCTGCTCCCTGTCCCTGGGTTGGCGGGAGGGCTCCGAAGGACGGCCTCACGCACGTTTGACCGACAGGCGCAACAGTGACACTGCTCCCGGAGGAGGGAAACAGGCAGGGAAGAACCAATGGTCGTTCCCTCATCAGCAAATCCGTCGGGAGTTGCTGTCCCACTGCGTGGGAAAATTGGTAAACAGCTCCCACCCCATGTCTGATGAGGGCTGGTATGGGTCGTGGGTAATGCACCCGTACTACTACCTTGGGTCTGGTCTGGTTGCGGGGAGGAGGGGCTTACGGGAGAAGGTGAGGTGAGCCGTTGTGGCCCAGAAGGCCATCCCACCTGTAAGGTATGCATTTCCTCCCTATTATGATAGTTGGTGGCATCATTATCGGTGTGGATTTCAATACTATTATACGAATTACACAGCTAGACTGACTTGCTTATTATTCAGGATTACCGCATTCCTGTTTTTCAAAGAAGTTGTACGCAATCGCTACATGCTTAGGATTTCATTGTATTTTTCCTTTATTGTTGATGACTTTCACCAGCTTACTATTTGAAATATTGTGTCAGTGGCTACAGCGGCGGGCATTGTTGGGAATCTGTACTTTGTATTTTAATGCATACTCTAGTCAGGTGTGAATAGGTGAATCTCAAATGACTTAACGGAGTCCGCACTGACTATAATACATGTTGTGGCAGAGTTCCACTTGTTTACAGCTCTTTCTCACGTTCAATCTAACTCGATTCTTGATACTTCTCTTGCCATGCCCCCTCATAGCCTCACTCCTCAACTCAAAAAATATTACTGCAAACTTTATTGTCATAAACCCCACCACGAACTTTGAATGTCTGTCATTTCACGCCTGTATGCCAGTGTGGGCAGACTTCATCAGTCTCTCTTTGTGGGGAAAATCCCTCTGTTCTGGCACCAACCTAGTTGTCCATCCATGGACATTCTGTGTTCCTCACCAAATGCAAACCACGTACTCGGTCGGCATTTGCTAGGTGTGGTTTCACTAAAGAACCCCCCCCCCTTTTTTTTTTTAGAATTTACAATATATTCATACTTGTCAGTCCCCAACCTTCCACTTCTCCCATACAGTACAACGTCGATATAAGACTTCAGTAGACTGGAATTCGCTATTATCAGAATTGAGGAGCTACTCAACTAAGTTCATGTATATTGGAAAAAGTCCGATAAAGCCAGAAGCAGTCCGGACTGCCTGACCGCTTCAGGTATGATCACCACAATAATGTAAATAAGACATGTTTATCAGTATACAGTACAGTATTATTATGTATATTATACCATTTGATTATTGTAGTGAATGTATAATACAGTACAGTACTGCAGTGGTAGCGAAAACTGATTAAAAACCGTTGGTGCGATCCGGACTAATGTCTGGTATATCAGAAAGTCCGTGTTAGCAGGGGGAAGTCTGGATGTCACTTTTATCGAAATTATGCTTTTTTTTTTTTTAATGTCTTGGGTCCTAATTAGTCCGCTATATTGAAGTTGTACAGTATTTACATTTTGTGAGTGAGGCAATAGGCAGGATGCGGGTGGAGAAGGCGGCAGGTGTGTCTGGGTTGACTGCTGAAATGTTGAAGGCCTCAGGAGATACTGGGGTGAGGTTAGTCACTGACCTGATAAATATGATTATATATGAGTGTGTTGTCCCAGATGATTGGCTGAAGAGTGTAATTGTAAATGTGTACAAAGGAAAGGGTGATGCCCTGGAAAGGGGAAATTACAGAGGTATAAAGCTCTTAGATCAGATAATGAAAGTAATGGAGAGAGTTCTAGAAGGTATGATTAGAGAAAGAGTGAATATCAATGAGATGCAGTTTGGGTTTATGCCAGGCAGGGGGACCACCGATGCCATATTCATTGTTCGACAGCTTCAGGAAAAATATATTGGCAAGAAAATGGAATTGTATCTTGTTTTTGTTGATTTGGAAAAGGCCTTTGACAGAGTCCCTAGAGAGGTGGTGAAGTGGGCAATGAGAAAGCTAGGGTTGGAAGAGTGGCTGGTTAGGGTGGTTATGGCCATGTACGTGGGTGCTCGCACCCAGGTAAGAGTGAATGGAGCTTTGAGTGATGAATTTTCCGTGAATGTTGGTGTGCATCAGGGGTCAGTTTTGAGTCCCTTGTTGTTTATCATGGTGCTTGAAGCCCTCTCACGTGACTTCAGAGATGGACTTCCATGGGAGATGTTGTATGCTGATGATTTGGTGTTGATTGCAGAGAATAAAAAGGAGGTGGAGGAAAGATTTAAGAAGTGGAGAGATGGTATGGGGTACAAGGGCTTAAGGGTAAATGCAGATAAAACAAAAGTGATGATATCTAGGGTTGGTCGTGGTACAATCAGAGGAGAGGGAGAGTGGCCATGTGCAGTTTGCCACAAGGGTGTGGGAAGTAATTCCATCTTTTGTAGTGTTTGTGATAAATGGGTGCACAAGAGATGTTGTGGTATTAGAGGTAGACTGCGAGATAATGCTGATTTCATGTGTGCGGCGTGTCGGGGAGAGCAGGTGGAGATTGTTAGGCGTGAGAGGGTTGAACTTGCAGGTGAGTCTCTTGAGTGTGTTGGGAGACATGTTATGTGCCGGAGGTGGGGCTGGAGCTAGCTCGGTTGCTAGGGTGAGAAGTGGCTGGAAGAAGTTCCAGCATGTGTTAGGAGTGTGATGCTGTATGGTAGTGAGACCTGGGCAGTAAAGGAAGAGGATATTCGCAGGTTTAAACGTACAGAAATGACAATGATTAGGTGGATGTGCAGTGCGTCCCTGCGTGCAAGGCCTGGGGGGGGCTGGGTTTACGATGGAAGAGTTGAGAGGTAGGATGGGACTGGAGTGTATTGGTGTTGTGATAAGGAGAGGTACGCTGAGGTGGTTTGGACATGTGGAGAGGATGGGGGATGATAATTGGGTACAGAGGGTGAGAGGTGTTAATATTGGGGGAGGGGTTGGGAGGGGTAGACCGAGAAAGACATGGGACGAGGTCATTAAGTGTGACTTAAGGGTTAAGGGACTGAACAGGGAGGCTGCCAGGGATCGAGCAGCGTGGAGAGCCGCCATTAGGTGACCAAGGCCGACGCATGCAAGCGTGTTGGAGCCTTCAAAAACGAAACGAAAGTAGTCAGCCATTTACCTGTCTGCTGGTCCATTTCCAATATATCCTCCTGCATCATGTCACAATCTTGAGCATTTTAGTGTCATCAGCATACAGGTAGACTTTGCTCCCATTCTTAACCACTATGGAGAGTGATGCTGTGAGGTCGATTTTTATTAACGACAATGCGCTGAAAGTAATTCTTGGTGAAATATGCATGATGCTGGGCAGCAATTTTTCACGTGTTGATTGGATTAGAAGTTTTTGCCTGGTTGGTTTTGGAAGCTTACTGGCAATCTTTGTTGATTAAAATTTGGGTGAGTATTGGGAGGTAAAAATTTTGGTTTGGTTAGGTTAAGATGCGCTGATTGTACGTAAACACACTGCCCCGTGTGTCTGATGGCAGACATACAGTATTTTTAACAGCGTATACCTGTATTTATATATAGTTTTGAAGAAAGATATGGGGCTTCCAAACCTAATCTCTTGTTTTTACATGTAAATATACCGGTAAGTCACATTTCAGCCCGAAACAGATTCAGCACGAGGTTCTGCATAACTTATCTCGTGTTGTATGAAGACTACTCTATAACATGGGTTCACTGGGGATAGGGAGGGTGCCCTTGACCACAAAACCTAATATCAAAACACTGCAGCCAGCCTAAAGTATGTCCTAGGCTGGTCTGAGTCATCACCAGGGGTCCCTCCCAAGGCTGGGGAGCAGCTGGAGGGCCTGAATGATCACTCCAGGTCCTCAGGTGAAGGTGAAGGGAGATGGGTAGAGCAATGAAGTGGGGCTGATGGAGGGCAATGCTGCGGGGTCGATGGAGAGCGTAGTGGTGAAGGTGAGGGAAAGTGTGGTGGTGTGGTGTATGGGTATGACAGGTGGTGATGGAAATGCGGCAGGTGATGCAGGACGTTGCATTTGCACACCACTCGTTGGCTCTTCCTCGGTGCTGCGGCAGAGAAGAAGGTGGTGATGGTCTGCTGTGTTGCCATTTTCTCATGCCAGGAGCTCCCTGTACGTTTTCAAGTGCTGTTCGATGCCGGCTTCAGGTCCCTGTTATACATGAATGCAGTTCCCTTGTCCATTATTACAAGGAACTCCTTCAAGGTCTCTATACTGAGAACGCAAAGGTGCCTGTCACCACCTTCCTGTGCCTCTGCCACCCATTCCCTTTGCTCAGTAAGGTCTTCTGTGGGCAGCTGCTTGGTGTGGCTGTCCAGGATCTACTGCACATCTTCCTCATTGACCTCAAATCCAGCCTTGTGCGAGAGGTTGAGAATGTCTCAGTGGATGTTCTCAACCGCCAGGAACCCTGTGAAGGAGTATGCACAATCCTGCCATACTTTGTGCCAGATGGCATTCAGTGTGATCGGCAGTACCTTTTTCCATGCCGTTGTTCTGGTGTCGATGGTGTGCCTGATGTAATTTCTCCAGAACCGCCGCACCGTGTTGTCCGAGTTAGTCACCCTCACCATCTGCTCCATGGTGCGGCAGAGGTAGTAGACCATGAATATTGCAATGATGTCCTGATCCATTGGCTGGAGCAATGATGTGTTGTGGGGCAGGGATGCCATTTTGATATTACCCATGGCAGGGTTGCTGCGGCACTGTCAACCAGCAGGAGGAAACAGTTGGCAAGGTTGCTCCGGCTGACATTGTCTCACAGGTATCATCTCATATATGAGCAGCAGAGTGTGGTCAGCCAGGTCCTGGGGTAACTCTTGCAAACAACCCCAAGGTTCTCCTTCATGAGCCCTGCCAGCACTCACGTTCTCCCAGTGGTAAGTCAGGAGCAGCCTGAGCTTCAGGTCCATCTCTGCATCTGCACCAAGGAGGAGAGTGGGTGATCTTTGGCTGCCTGAAACCCAGGCATATGTCTTTCTTCCCTTCTGATGTATGTTTTCTGGGGTACTGTATCCATTTCCAAAACAGCCCAGCTCATCAAAGTTAAAGACCTGCTTTGGAGAGTAACCCCCATTATCATTGCCTTCAGTGCTGCAGGGAAGGCTTCAGCCACCATGTGGTCTGCACAAGCAGCCTTGCTGTACCTGGTCAAATGTTTTTAAGGCCTGCACGGGCCGTAAACCACTCAAACCAACCCATGCTGACCTTGAACTCCTCCTTGGCCTCCATACTTTGCTTATCCCTGGGGTCCTTCCGCAGACTGACAGCCTTACTGCTGATGAATGTGCAGTGAAGAGGCTGCTTTGCTTGGTTCAGTTCATTAACCTACAACAGGAGATGCTCCCTCTCCTGGATAGGCTCCCGTCATCTGGTTAGTAATTTGAATCAGGGAAGGCATGTTCTGCAACGCTGCAATTACAGCATCTGATTACTTTATGACCACTGAGACCATGGACTGGGGCAGCTTTGGTGTGTCAGTGACCTAGCTTGATCCTTGCCCCTTCTTATGGCTCTTTACAGTGCCTAATTTCATGTCAAGGGACTGTGCCCTGCCCTTTTACCCTTGCCCTTGGCAGCATCAGTAGCACCTCACATTCCGTGATTTCCAAGTTAGGAGTTTCACCTACTGTTACACACAGCTCTGTTTATATAGAAATTTGCACTGTCACTTGGTGATGGCGATGGCTTTACACAAGCAAGAAGGTTAGGGACTGGTAACTCGGAGAATGGAAGGGAGACGATCACAGGTGTGGGACATAAGTGAGCTGGCAAGTGAGATAGGGTCTTCAAAAGGTTAGTGCAAAGGCTGTTGTCTATGCAGATCTGAGATGGGGGTTCTTTGCATGTAAGCACTGGTCGACCCTGTTGTTACAGACTATTGATTGTCAGTCTTCATGCATCAATGCATCCACATGTGATTCTCATAGACAGCCATTGCGTTTATCGTTCTAGCAAAACCACAACCAGTTCTTCATTGTTATTCCAAAGAGGTATAACTTTTGAATTATTGTTGTACCGATTTATAATGAACTCATGAATAACGAGGCTTGATTGTACTGTAGGTATACAGTACACTATAATGTGCTATTTTAACAGACACCAATCATAAACTCATCAGTCCAACAGTTGTAGTGAAGAAAACTCATGGCAGAACTGAAGCATATCAAACAGGAGTGTATGCTTACCAATATTCCCTTGTTGCACTGAGGTTTATTCCCATTAATGAGAAAGTTCCTTGGTGCACAGAGGGAGATCATGAGTGGGCCTTTGTGCTGTGTGCTGATACAGTGTGGTGCATTGGCACTGTTATCTTCATACAATTTTTTACATACCTGGTGACCTAGTGAGTTAAGGCATGAGACAAAATAAAAGTATGGAATAATTTAAAAGATTAAAAACAAAGCTCTAATTATTTGAAGCTAAAAGTTTATCTGCTGAAGTAGTCACAATGTGTGATACAAGTATTAACATACAATATTTCTTTTTAATACTTTCCATTTTAAATTTCTTACGTGAATATACGGGTACTGAGAACTGTTCAGATTCAAGATTCAATACAAAAGAGATCAATGTGTTTATTCAAAGGGGTGTCACTTCTGCTACAGTGATGTTTATAGATAAATACATTGGACTGCATTCCCTTTAGGTTAGGAGGCTTCATAACACCTCTTCCTTATCCCTTAGTTACTGACACAGTACAGTAATATTAATGTTAATTTTTTGTAATTATTTATATACTGAAAGGAAATAAACAAAATACATGGAAATACAAACATCTAAGCATAGAATCAACTGCTATAGAAGTGG
Source organism: Birgus latro (assembly GCA_018397915.1). Lineage (NCBI taxonomy): Eukaryota > Metazoa > Arthropoda > Malacostraca > Decapoda > Coenobitidae > Birgus > Birgus latro. Next base: position 31,591 of record JAGKTI010003745.1, read on the forward strand.
TGTCAGAAAGCCTGGTAAACCAATGAGACTACAGTTGCTAGTGACGTAATAGTTTGGAATAGTACACACACACCCGTGCACACACCCGTGCACACACACACACACACAGTCCACTTTGGCAGATGGGGCAGCACCACTACTGCCAACGGGATAACAGGCATATGCTTAAAACTTAAAATGTGAAGTGGAAGATGAACCCCGATTTTTTGGCAAATGTTAGAATACTTCTCTTCTCTTTTCCCATTACTTCCTTCTTTCATTCTTCCCATTCTCCTTACTGTCTTTTCTTTCCTTCCCCTTTACTCCATTTTCCCCTCTTTATTTGATGTCATGCTTCTTCATGTGCAATCCTCAATGTAGGTAATCATGAGAAAGCATGGCATTTTTAGGTGAGTATTATTGTATTTATGGGTCCTGTCTATCTGTGTAAAGCCAGACATCTTAATCCTACAGAGGGAGGCTACAAACAAATCAGCTCCATGTTACCCTGCCCTTAACCATCAGGCTGCTCTCTCTCCAACTCATGCCACCCTCACTTGTACATCTCTCCACCCTTTCCCTCCATCTTATCCCTGGTCTCTCCCCTTCCATCCCATTCACATTTTCTCTTCAATTTTTCATTCTCTGTTGTCTCCCCTTCCACCTCACTCATGTACCATCCTAGTCAATCTCATTCTCCTCTTTGCCTCCCCCTACCTCTCCCCTTCCACCTCACACACATACAGTCACTCTTCATTCTCCAAAAAAATACTGGGGTCTTCCCTTCCCCTATGCACTTCAAGTTTTATGTATACAACCTCAAGTTTTCACACACCATATCCTTTCCACTCTATCTCAGTTGATCACATATCACAAATTGCATAACTTCGTCGTTAACTAACTACACTCTCACTTATAAAAGAATACCATCCAGTACATCACATCTTAATCTAACATTTAATTGAGTAATAGCAGTGGTGTTAACAATGTTGGGATAATTTTGAAAGTACAGCACATGTACAAAAAAGCCTATGTACACAAGAGCAGTGATGTTAAAAGGTACAGTACAGCACAAGTAAAACAATACAAAAAGTTACAGCAGTGATGATAAAAAGATAGAGGCAGTTATACAAGGAAAGTACAGGTAAGCTCCCCCCAAATACAAACCTGACAAGTAATACAGCAAAACTCAAGTTATTTACAATTCTTATGAACTGTTCTTGAGGCAGTAAGTGATTTCTGTAATATGTCTGTCACTGTTTCTTCAACGTATTTATTTTTTGGCACTGATACTGAAGCAATAAAAAGACAATGATAAAACATGAATAAACAGGATGGATATTACCTAAAGCACTGATAAACAGTACTTCATTCACCATCATTCATCACCACCACCACCACCACCATCATCATATCATCATCATCATCACCGTCATCATCCGTTATCACCACCACCGCCATCATCATCATCACCACCACCATCCTGATCCCACTTAAGGATGGGGGTTGAGTCATCAGTATTGCTAAAGGTGAAAATACCTCTTTATCACCTATGTCACTGTAGAATAATGTTTATGTACAAAAAAATGGTAGAATAATGTTTATGTACAAAAAACTGAAGAAATTAGCAAGAAAGAAGTGAAAGTGACCCAGTAAACACATTGGGGCCTTGGCAGTTAGGAGGCTCCATCTAGCACCTCTTCCTGGTTTGTTATCTGGTAATGGGAAAATGAAATGAAATGAATGTACGCCAATATATTCGTGTGTATCTGCAATCCATGTCGATATACGAGAGGCATATAACGTGACGGTGACCACCACATCCACTTGCTTGATGTAGTGCTGCCAAAAACTTCCTTCACCTTTATCACTTTTTCTGTGTCTGCCATCTCTCTTCCTATTTTTCTTATCTTTCCTGTCACTTTGTATTACTGTTCTTTTCCTTTCAGGTGGCTTTACACTGAGTGACAAGCCTAATGACTTCCCGTAAGCCAGGAAACCATTTATGCTGGGTTATAATCATCTAACCAACCCATACGTGTTCCTTATTTGTCAGCAAGTGGGTTGGTGGATGGTTAGTGCCCCTCCCTGTAATACAACTAACTCAAAGACAAACAACCACCCCTTAAGGGATTATGACATATTGTTATAGATAGACAGACAGATAAATAACATCAAAGGTAATGTTAAGGTGTAAGAAATACAAGAATTAATGGAGGAAGAGGTGTTAGTAAGTGTCCTAAACTGACAATAATGTGACCCCTCATGTAAAGTACTAAAGCAGTCCTAGAGTATTACTGTAAAGTGATGTGTGAAATGTAAAGCCTGAAGAACCAAACAAGGAACACAATGTGATAAAGGAAGTTCAGAGGACAGGCCATGAAGACTGGTGTAAGCAATGCTTACTTCATAATACATATGTGAATTTACAGCCCTACTTCAATGACAAAACAGGATGAAATATTAAATACAAACTTTACTTCTGTGAGAAAATAAAGATTTGACAAAAAGAAAATACATCACCATCAAGCTATCACAGTTTTCTGGGTGACATGAAATACACAGCTCTCTGATCTATTCCATAATATGAAATAGAGAAGGAAGGTTTGGGTCCGTCTCCCCACCTCCTGTGATTTAAGAGCCATGAGGCTGCCTGCACTACCTGGTGGACATTAAGATCAAACAGTGTAAGAGGCATCAGACATTGTCACCCTCTGCTTGAAGTGTCCAATGTCTGTTCTTTTACCTCAAATACATGAGTATTTATCAAGTACAGTATGCAGTAAATTAAATTTTATTAAAGGTAAAAATATATTGCACCCTGTCTCAATAATTTTGATGATGTAAAAGTTTGACCATTAGTTCACAACTAGACTTGCCATGAGATACATAGCCGATATGCTGAGAAAGACTGGCTGTTCCATCTTGCCATCATTATAAACCACTGGTGTCATAATCACAAATGAAATGGATAAATGAATAAATATGATGCTCTGCAAAATCACTGATATTTCAATTCCAGCTGCAAGTGACAACAGAGGATGGCTGTTGACCTTCATTTAGCAATATAAAAGGATGTACCGGTAAAGCTAACACTAAACTATAACATACAGCAGAGAGAGAGAGAAACACTACAGACTACAGTACTTATACAACAAGAACCACAACCACCAGCCACCCTCACCTTCACACACGGTAACTCACAGACCAAAGAAAATTGATACAAATACTTGCTGCAAAACACACTCGGCACTTTTCCTCTTAACAACACACACACACTAGCGGCCCAAAAAAAAGTTATATCCACCGCGACATGCAAGTTTTCTTAATCGTATGACATATCAATTGTTAGGTTAAAAAGAGAGTGATTTAAAAGAGTAAGAAACCCAGTACAGTACATGTGTTCCTTGTTATTTTGTATTTTGAATCCCATGAATCTGGTAATGCATTTATCTTTTTGTAGTGACAGGATATGTACTTAACCAAACTCAGCTTTTATCTTCTCTCTCCCGAAGCATCTTCCCGCATCGCTACCCATCAACCTTCTCTCTCCATTTTGTTCCTGTAATGCTGCTGTGAAAATCTATAGCTCTTTTCAGCTCAGTTAATGCCCATGTGTAGTCAGGTTGGAAGATCAGTTTGACTAGTAACCAAGGAGACTTATTCCTACCTCATAACTAAGACCAACTGAATTAACAATTGTAGTGTTGTTATTCTGCCACTGGGCTATGAGAAGTAAGCTGCAAAAAGACAAAGATCTCTGCCAAATTAATATGGACGAGGTATAGGTAAATTTAAAATAAGATATACAGTAAATGCAGCAAAACACCACTAATTTCAAATGGGATACGGTTTAGTGTGCGGAGATAGTGAACATTACGAGAATTTCTAATTACAAATGGTTTGGTTTTGTGATATATATGGAACACTAGGCAAATTTTAATCACCACCACCACCACCACCACCACCATC
>JAGKTI010003745.1:35631-55015 GCA_018397915.1 Birgus latro
ATCATCATCATCATCATCATCATCATCATCATCATCATCATCATCATCATCATCATCATCATCACCACACCACCACCATCCGACCCCTTTTTCCCACTCAATGATGGCATAAGGCAGGGTCCAGAAAAATAATAAAAAAACAAAGAACAGAAGAACTATGAACAGCATGCTTAATAATAATAATAATAATAATAATAATAAATAATACTGTAATAATAAAACTAAATAAAAATTGTTCCTTAATGATTTATTAAGCTATGACTACTACCACTGTTGTTTGACAAAAAAAAATATATATATAAACAAAAATCTTCTTGTCAATTAATGCATACTGTATACCTTTTATAAACAAACTATCTCTCTCTCTCAAAGCAAGACCAAATCCTTCACAAAACAATTTAAACATCTTCCTTGTTATGGTAAAATAATATGCTATAGACTTAGTGTTGTGGATATTACAAAACTATCATATCATTGGTACGCATTTTACAGGTGTACAAGAATCAACGAATAGTACACAAAGATTATACAAAGCACTGAACACCTGACAAAGCTTGAACATCTCTCACAAACCCTGATTATAATGCAAAAATAAACACAGCAAAGTTGAATTATCTAATCGATTTTCAAATACATAACTACAGTATGGCTGATGTGGGTTCAAATTTACATACATACTGGTAATCAAGGTCAAAGTTGAATTCAAAATTCATATACAGTACATATCACATTAAGGAAGAGGTATGAATTCAAATTTTAAATATATAAACATATGAAGACCTATAAATTTCAGTTTCATATATGTAAACACAGTAAGATTGAGATAAGTTCAAATTTCAAATATATAAACACAATAAGACGGATATGAGTAAAAATTTTCTCTACATATTAAGAGAGGAATGAATTCAAATTTCAAATAAACTAACTCTAAGGATGAGATATGAATTCAAATGTATAAACACAATAAGGATAAGAAATGAAACATGAAGGCTGAAGTACCAATGAGGCACCAAATACAAAAATACATTATGGCTAAGATGCACATTTGAGTTTAAAGTACAGTACAAAAGACATTAAAATTGAAACATGAATACGAGATTGTGTTAAAATTGAAATATGAATACGAGATTATGTCCCCTAACTGAATGGACTATGGCATCCTGGCCTTGACCCCCTACACCACAAAAGGGTATTAAGGAGCTGAATACAAAGTGCCAGATACAAAATACAGACTTTCTTCACTGGGACAGTTCTAAATACCCCAACTTCCTCCTCACAAAATGACAAATATAAACTAGGGAGTAGTAGTAATTTAGAGGATACAAGTTTAGTTTCCCAAATGGAATTACATAGAGATTTTGAACAGTTAGTCTAGAGGGGAGATGCGAACAGGGACCATCCATGTCTTCAAAAACAGAAAAAATAAATGTAGATATGGAGATAGGCCAACATGAGACTACTTAAATCCTGTATACTGTAACTGAGTGAATAAATTTATCAGTCTATCTATAGTCAGACACCATAAATAAAACTGGTACTGTAAATCGTGAATACTGGCATATCAGGTTTATAAACAGCAACAGAACTTTACTGGGCAAGTTTTTCCTAATATATTATAATACAAAGAACACAATGAATGGAAATAAAATGCAAGTAAACAATATAAAAGGGTGGAAAATTAAATGGCCTTGCTATAATATGCTCACGTCATCTCAAGCACGGGAGAGATAAATAATACACACAAAATAAATGGGAGTACAGTAAAATAATAATAAAAGGAAACTAATAAAGATGCCTTACTGACACTTTATTAATGGTAACTCAAAGAAGAGATATATAAAATGCAAGGGAGAAAATAAAAATAATGTGATAAAAAGCAAGGGAGATAGAGAAAAATAATTGGAACTAAAAACCAGATAATAAAAATAGAGAATCCAACCCCCTTTGAGGTGGAGGGTCATGAGGCTTGGGGTCTTTATTCTCATCAGTTAAGGAAGCTCCCTAGCACCTTTTCCTAAGTGATTTATTCCTGGATCTGGCTGCTTAATATCTTCTTGCACCTTGCTTGTGCAGTGTGTGGCAATATTAGAATAATTTATGAAACAGACGAGTATAGTAACGTATGATAAGCAAGCTCTCTAATGCAAGAGTTAACCGTTACTCCCAGTTCCACATGAATGCACCAGGTCAAATCTGGAACTCTCATCCTCCATCAGTATTTCCTACTGCCTGTGACCTCCAGAGTTTCAAACACTGTGTCCAGGCATCTCAAAATGAACATATGTTGAATATGGCTTTCTTATCTGGTTTTAGCTTTTTCTTGGAGGGAACAATTTTGCAAGTGCATAGCCTTTGGTTCCTTCTTCCATGCATTAAAAATAAATAATAATAATAATACAGTAATAGAAGATAAATCACTTAGGAAAAGGCATTAGGGAGCTTCTTTACTGGACGAGAATATGGACCTGGGTTACCACAGTCCAGTATTTTTGAGGGTAGATGACAGGCCTACTCCCTTGGTGGCATTATATGATCGTAAAACCTGCAGTCACCTCTGGGAGAATCAAACCCTTCCGCCTACTGCAGGACACCCACTACTCTGACCCGGGGAACTCTACCACTAAGCCACCAGGAATCTAATGGGGAGTAAAATAATAAAGGATAATAAAAGAGACTAATAAAGAACAATAAGGAAACAATAAAGAGGGATTAATGTGCTATTAGGTTTGTAGTAAAATAATAAAGAGGAATTACTGCCATCGAACTTTGGGGATTAAAAAAATAAAGAACACTAATAAAGGAGACTGGTCAATAATAATAAAGGAACAATAAAGAGGGATTACTGTGCTATCAGGCTCATGGTAAAATACTGAGGAGGAATTACTGCCATTCAACTCTGGGGAGTAAAATAATATAGGACTCATAAAGAGTAATAAAGGGGACTAATAAAACAAAATAAAGGACCGATAAAGAGGAATTACTGTGCTATCAAGCTCATGGTAAAATAATAGAGAGGAATTACTGTCATCAAACTTGTGATAAAATAAAGGACACCAATAAAGAGGAATTACTGTTTACTAAGAAGCCTGTGCAATCTCATGGTAGGGAAAAATAAAGACAGATAAAGAAACTGAGAAAAAATAAATGAACACAATAAATGGAGGTAAAAATACAACTAAATAAAAATACAAAGAAGTGAATAATTCCAATAAAGAACTATTAATGAATTATTGTACCAAACTTATGGCATTTCAAGGTAAGGACAAATAAAGATGGATAATGATAAATGGGGAAAGGAAAAGTGATATACTGTATTTACAAAGCCAGGATAATGTCACAAAAGAATAAAAATAAATGACTGATAAAGCAGATATGTTCATAGTTTACCAGGACAGGGAAAATAAAGGGAGGTAATAGTGGATAATAAATGATAAAGGAACACAATAATGGAGAGTAAGATGCAACTAAAAAATAAAGGAGGCTAATGACCTGCTGTAACTTGTTCATGGTATGGCAAGGATGGAAAAATAGAGATAACAGAAGCTAAAGTTAAACAATAAAGGAACACACTAAATGGAAGGAAAATGACACTAAATAATAAAGGATTTAATAATGAGGGCTTGCTGTAATCAGTTCATGGATCTCGGAAGGATGGCATGGATAAATAATAAAATGATAACACAATACATGGAAGGAAAATAAACACTAAATAATAAAGGAATTAATAATGAGGGCCTTGCTGTAATCAGTGCAAGGATCCCAGGGAAGAAAGGCATGGATAAATAATAAAGTGATAGCTGATAAAAGAACACAATAAATGGAGCCAAACACGACTACAAAATAAAAACTAATTAGCTCACTTAAGTACCTACATAAACACAAGACTTAGCTCACCCTGTAAAAAATAAAAAACACCAATAGCATACTATTAAGCTCACCCAATGGTAAAAATAGGTGAGGTTAGGAGAGAGAGCTCGTACAAAAGCGCTCAAAACCAGGATGGCCGACCCCTTGACTGTGAGGGCATGTTGTTTACTTAATTCCCACCTCCAGCTGATTTAGTCAGCTTAGGAGAAACTATATGAAATGGAGGGGTTAAAGAAGTTTGTATCTAACCCACCCAGTTTTTAAAATCTTCCTTAAGTTGAAAAAAGAAGTCTAAAGGCGGGTTCACATGAGCTAAATTGCAGCAGTTTTTTCTCCCAGTTTGTGGGGGGAAAAAATGCTGATTTTGGGATCTCTCCCGGAAGGGTGTTCACATGTACAAGGACTGCAGAGGCAGGAACATGACAACAGTGTTTACAAACAAAGATGGACCACCGTACTCATACTGGGTGTGCAGTTCTTGCTTTTGCACTTTTCCTACTTCAAGATGAGCCCTCACAGCCGTGACTTAGCTCATGTGAATAGGCCTGTTACACTACTTTCCGGTGGCTTCAGTGGCCGTATGCATAAATTTTCTAAAGCATAAAATCATAAGATTCCTTGTGTATATGTTTAACTCTATCTATCTATTGCCAGACGCCTCAGTCTCGCACGGGGTGGCCACAAACAAATCACCTCCATGTCGCTCTGTTCCCCGCCATTTCACTACCCCGCTCCCAACTCACACCCCCCTCTCTCATGTACCTCTCCCCTCCACCCCTCCATCTCATCCTCGGCCTCCCCCTCCCTCACGCCCCCTCCACTTCACTCACATGCACTCTCCTCTTCAGTCTTTCACTCTCCATCCTCTCCATATGCCCAAACCACCTTAACGTGTTTCTCCTAACGCTTCCTATCACATCCACAACCACACCACAATGCTCCTTCACTTCCTCATTTGTTAGTGTGTCTCTCCATGTGACTCCACATGCTCTTCTCAAATAACTCATTTCCACTGCTCTCACTCTTGACTTCTGTCCTTCCAACAGGGTCCAAGCTTCACTTCCATATGTCAGAGTTGGTATTACAATACTGTCATGTAACAACTTTTTCACTTCCATGCTCACCTTCCTATTTCTTATCACTGTTTTCAACGAACCAGCAACCTTCCTTCCCTGCTGCACCCTTTCAAGCACTTCACCCTCCAGACTTCCATCCTTACTCATCACACTACCCAAGTACTTGAATGCACTCACATTCTCCATATCCTCCCCATCCAATCTCACTGTACATTCACTGGCTTCACTTCTCTCGAAGACCATCACTTTACTCTTCCCTACATTCACCTTTAGATAACTCATACTTAAATAATCATACATTTATACTCATGCTCATACCAGATACACCCAAACTGAAATGAACATTAAAGTAAGAGTAGCAGCAGTAGTAGTGTAAACACACCAGATGTTGTATTTGTCTTTGTTCCCAGACCTTTGACTTGTTTGATGCTTCCATTTAAATCGGCCCGGCTTCTTTCTACCATTTCCGGCAAAAAAGACCAACGTGTTGGTCTCTCAATACCGGCAAAAAAAGTGGCCGGAATTTCTACCGGGAAGCAAAAAACAACCACAATTTTGCTCATGTGAACCGGCCTTAAAGGCAGGAAGAATAAAAGAGAAAATATATGGCATCCTACTGAAGTGCATTGCCCCTTCATGATGCTGTTTCCTATTTTATTCTTCTCTATCCAATCTATTGCCAGACACCTCAATCCCGGGTGGCCACAAACTAATCGCCTTCATGTCGCCCTGTCCGACACCATTTCACTGCCCTATTTTGAATAGTTGAGGAGGAACTTTTCAACTTGGAGAGGTTATATATGGCTTTCATTAACCCATTCCCTTCCACATGCTACAAAAAAAAGGGGGGGAGGCTGGTACTTGTTGCTGTTATTGTTGTCCAATGTCCAACTGGACACAAACCCACCGGACTGCAGGTTACTGCCCACTTCAATCGGACACTCCCAAAGATCTTTCTTTATATGTACAAAGAACAAAATAAACATGTCCTCAGGGTGAAGGGGTTACAATGGTCACAAATAACCTTACAGAAATACAGCAATTGTTCTTACGAAGCCACAGAGTATTAAAAAAAAAAAATGCCTTTATACAATACTATTTACAAGAGGATATCAAACAGTGAAATTATATTCACTACTATCCTTTTCTATTACCAGTTTTACCGACAGTCCTCCTTTGAAGACGATTCACCTAACCTTCTCATGCTCAAGACAACTCTAGTGCTCTATTCCAGCTGATGCCAGATGATTATAGGCAATTGAGTCTTGAAGTCCAGTGTTAATTCTAGTACCCTTAACCCTCACACACTTGAGATAATTCCAGTTTCTATTCTGATACAAAGCTGTTTCATTTGGCTGAGAGTCCTATGAGCATGAAAGAACTGAGGACCGCCAGTAATTTTTTCTATAAGTAGACTTCACCCCTGTAGATATGCAGTGTAAGGCTGGTGCGTAATTGCTAAGATTCCACTTCTGTACGATCCTGTTCTCTTTTCTCCCTTTCTTGCTTGTATTCAGTTGAGATTTCCTGCACTAGTGGGGCTCGATACAGCCTTCACTAACCATTTCACTACTAGACAAACTCTTAATATGAAAGTATTGTTATGGGAAAAAAAAAAAAAGTTCCCCTTCAGTGTGACTATATTACTTTTTACTTCATTCTTGCTACCTCCAGATTTATTTTTTTTACTGTGTGTGAGAGAGAGATGCAGCCTTCACTGACCTCTTCACTATTGTCACTCCTAATCTGAATGCACAGTCTGGTAGTGGCGAGAATTGACCATTAACATTACTACAGAGGTTCCGACTCCCTTCCATACGACTGAATTCTTTTTATGGTAGAGTACCATCCATCCAATCCTACATTGCCCCATGAGGAGTGTAGGAGCCCAGGGCTAAGCAGATTGGTCCTGACAACCTCCAAAATCCTAAAATCCAACTTCCAAAAACCACGTTCCAAATTATTTTTTAATGCAATAGCGGGATGTTCATATCATCTGCCCTCACACATGCACATTTGAAGAGAAAGTTTTATTTGTGTGACAAGTACTGATGATATACAGTAGCAACACAAGTTACTTATTGCAGTTACTGTTCTTGATACTGTTGGCTACTTTATTTTTATACATTTTTTTAAATGATTTTAACATAGTTATCATTATGAATTTATCTATATATCTATCTACAGCCAGAGGCCATAATTCCATAAAGGGTGGACATTTGTCTTTTGAGTTAGTTGTTTTATGGGAAGGGACACTAACCCACAGCCAACCCACCTGCTGACAAATAAGGAACTTGTATTTATGAATTAACTTTCTATTCTGTTTTCCATAATGCCTTTGGAGCCTAGCACTTTGGATCTGAGTGTACTGTACTACATTTTTCCCACCTCTAAATAAATTCCTTCAGCTTAAGAGACATTTTCCTAAAGTAATTAAAGTCATGTGAAGGTAGCAAGAATAAAACTCAATCATACAAAAGAAGTAGTGTATACGAGAACACCTATATATTAACAGTATTTCTAAGCTTTACAAAACATTATTGCAATAGACAGGGATATAAATAGCCAAGCAGCCTATTCTCAGCCCCCTTCTCTTCACAGGCATTGATGTTGGGCTGGGTGATGTCCTTTAGTTTATCCTTACTGCTACCAGAAGATTTTACTCAGCTTAAGAAAGGCCTCTCATACTGAAGGGGTTTATTTAGACTGTATCTATTTCCACCAGTTTTAAAAGCCTATCCTAAGCTATAGGAGACTGTAAGGAAATGACAACAGTAAAATGAAAAAGACATCCCCAGTTCAAAGGGTTAACGGAGAATCATAACTCCTGCATGTCATGATCTTCTCTAAGCTTTTATATACTTACAGTATACATACATATATATATATATATATATATATACACACACACTTCACTCTGGGCATAGGCTTCAACAACCCATTACCTGAAGGCCAGCTGTCCTCCTACATGCCACACACCACATGTCACTACTCAGGCCCTAAAACCCACCATCCATTATGAACAGATGCTAGGGCTTCCTCGTATAGGACTGGTGTATCAGTACTAGCGGCGGTGTTTTTACGGCATGTTGCTGAATTAATCCGTATGAAAGCAGGAGTAACACAAAGAAATCTCCTCACACTTATTTCCTTTAGTCTGATGACAGCTTTTTATTTTATTCTCACTATTTACAATTTTATTCAGCTGAGATTTCTCACTTAAGGGTTGGATATGGACTTAATTAGCCTCCTGACTAAATGAGATCTTTCCTAAGCTTAAAAAAAAAAAAAACATCTGGTGGTGGGAAAAATAAAGATAATATGTCATACGATGGAGAGGGTTAAGTGTCATGTAGCAGTGTGATATGCTGGATGAATACGCCCTGCAAAGTTTGCCCTACTAACTAAGCCTTATTGCCCTAAATGCTAAAGGCATATATTGCGAGACTTCCATATCCCTTCAACATTATATTTTTTGTATTTTATTCTTGCTATCCCCTGATGATTTTATTCAGCTAAGGAGATTTTTCAAACTCTTGGGTTAGATAAAGCCCTCCATAATCCCTTTTAGGTGCTGGAGAGGGATGCCTTCATGTGGTGGCACTGATATAACCAAGTGGCTCAACTGTCTAGTTTTACAAATGTCCCTCAACTACTTCCCTATCCCCTGAATGGAGGATGGTGGACCAAAGGGGGACAACTTAAACCTGCAGCCTGTAGATACAACTACAGTAGCTACTGTACTACTATCTATGTATTGCCAGACGCCTCAATCCCGAACGGGGTGGCCACAAACAAATCGCCTCCACGTCACTCTGTCCCCTGCCATTTCACTACCACGCTCCCAACTCACACCCCTCTCTCTCATATTCCTCTCCACTCCATCCCTCCATCTCATCCTCAGCCTCCCCCTCCCTCTCGCCCCCTCCACCTCACTCACATACACTCTCCTCATCAATCTTTCACTCTCCATCCTCTCCACATGCCCAAACCACCTTAACGTGTTTCTCCTAACGCTTCCCATCACGTCCTCAACCACTGTACTACTAATCTCCTTCATACAAGAGGTGTTTCCCCTATTGCACTTGAGTACTTTCCCATTTTATGGAACAGTTTGCTAATGCATGTAGGGAGCTCAAGGGTGCGTCTTCATGCTGTGTACTGACAGAGTGCATTAGCCATTCACCCTCACACAACTTCTTAGACACCAATTGGTCTAGTAAAGTTACGGCGTTACAACGAGGTATGTCCCTTAACGATTTAATTTTAAGGGGTCATTAGGGTTTATCGCTAACGTAATGCTACTTATGAATGAGCAACTGGTCACTCACATTAAACGTATGGACTAAGTAGCCTAGCCTTGGGACCCTACACTCCTGATGTGGCAATAATAAACTGGATGAACTGTCTAGATTTTTTTGAGTTCACTAATAAACATCTTTCCATCATCATCATCATCATCATCTTTCTGACATTTTTCCTGCCTAAGATGGAAAGAAGAGGTTTACCCTAAACTATGTAAAATCATCTGGTGGTAGGAAGAAAAAAATAATAAAAATATCACCATGGAAGGGGGCTACACATCTTCTACCACACACACACACACACCCATTACAGTACTAAATATCGGCCATATCAGTATGATTGTCAGAGTACAAATAAACAGTGAATCAATAAAAATAATAAAACTCTGATAAATAAAAGATATACATTCTTGAAGACTATGTAAACTCAGGGACAACACTTGGCCTAATATTTCACTGCATCTACTTCACACTTAGTTCCTCTCTCTCACTTTCCTCCCTGATAGATGACGACAAAGAGGATTATCTATGGGCAGAGAAACATACCAAGCCTCTCTCAGCTTAGGAATGATAGCCATGTGAGGAAAGTGAGAAGAAGAAGAGGTACCAAGCCCCTCTCAGCTTAAGAATGATAGCCAGCTGAGGAGAGAAGGTGAAATATTAGGTAAGCTTTTTTCCGATTGTACAGTTGCCTTAAAATATTCCTCTCTCGTAATGACTTTGGAATAAACATGGGAGTCACAGTGTTAGAATAAGTGTTTGTGGTTGATTGGGACACCATCCACTCATCCTATGCAGTGCTACCTTCAAGTGGCTGTACTGACAAGCCACATAGTTTCCAGTACCCAAGGAAACCATTTGTACATAACCAAGAGTAATGGGTTAAGGCCATAAGAGTTTACATGGAAGAGGTGGCTGGGGTTTACTGATTACTTAATACCCCTCGGGCCAGCAACTGATCACTTTCCATAATGTTTCAATTCAGTAGTCTAGTCTTGGGTCCCTAAGCTCCTGATGGGCCAATAAAAGACTGGATAATATACAGACTGATACAGATACAGAGATAGACAGAATGAACATAATCCTCTTCACAATTCATATACAGTATATTCATTTATTCACATATTCCAGCACTGCAACTCTGCCACATACACACCAAAAATCACAATGGTAAAGGAATACTTGACGGCACCTTTACATTACCACAAAGCACTCCGGTAAATAAAAATATGTCTCCCTTCTGAAAGACAGTGTATATAACTGCATACATAACAAATACAATGCAGCAAGTTAAGGTTATTAGTAAAGGCAGCACATATCAACAGCTGCGTTATAATTTCATCCGTTATCTCCTTCAGTACAACTGTCTTTGATATTCTATTCTCGTTACCTCTACATGATTTTATTCAACATTGGATGGACCTACAGTAATGAGGTTAACCCAATCGGCCTTCAGATTTTTTTTCTTCTCTGTCTCTCTCTCATCTCCTGACAACTACACTCGGCTTCAGAAGGACTCTTAAATTTGGAAGGGTTAGATACAATCTGAGTAAACCCTTTCAATACAAGAAGCCTTTCCAAATTGGAATTAAATCGTCTAGCAGCTGCAAGAATCAACAAAATGGGAAGTCACCTGGATTCAAGAGGTTAATGAAGGCTACATCTAGTAGTAGTAGGAGTAGCTGTAGTCCTAGGTTAATCTGAAATGTGGACCCAATGGCCTACAGGCTGAGGTTACCTTTCTCCTGCAGCCCACCAACTTCCTTTTGGGTGAGTAGGGATGGAGGCGAAGGATGTATGTATAATCAAGCAATACAGTATAGCCATGTGTTTCTATCAATTCCTCTCCACCACCTGGCTATACCTAATCCCTCCAGTTTAAAATGTCCCTCGTAAGGTGGATAAATCGCTGTCTAGGAAAGCAAGAATAAAATATAAAAGGCATCAACATTTTAAAAAGTATCTGCCAAAACATAAGCCTCAAGAATCCAACTTATACTTCCTTTGGAGGACTACTGCCAATGTGACATATATTCCCAAGCCTTGAATGAGTTATTTGTAAACTGGGAAGGAGGGGTTGGGATGATGATGATGATAATGAAAACTGGCTTACCTAGAAATTTCATCATCGGAATCACCACCATCACCACCACCATCATCATCATCATTATTTCAGGCAGGATAATGATGATGAAGACAAAGCAACCAACATCATCATCACCACCACCATCACCCAATACACAAGGCGGCACAAATGTATGGTAATGTACAATACTTATAAATGTAAATAATAACAGGAAATGAAGAGTGTGTGCTACTCCCCCATTACAGTACTGTGGTTAGGGATTTGCTACTGTATATGCCATAGTGTTGCCATCTTCTCTACATCCACATTAACATCACAACTATGGCATACTCAAAGTATGGCAACAATTCCTACCATGTTGCCTTCCAGCTTACAGCACCTTTTTCATTATATTTTCAACCCTTTCACCCCATGACACTTTTTGGTTTATCCTCACAACCCCCTGATGTTTTTATTCAAGTTAAGATATATTTCTGGGAGATTAGATATAGCCTTCATTAACCCCTACAATAATGACAGGTGTTTCCCAGGTTAAATGATTTTGTTTGGAGGGAGCAGGGACAAACTTAATCACTGAACGGGAGGGATTAAAACCACCAGATGGTCATATTCAGTGTAGGGGACACTTTTCAAACTCTACATGAAGCCCCTCATATAAAGTGATGTCTTCCAGTTTTTATTTGCTACCTCCAGACTCTTTTGTTCCATTCCAAAAGACAATAAATAGATAAACAGACAGATAAATAGACAGACTGACAGACAGATAGTTTCACACTGAAGTAATTAATGGAGGTCATATCCATGCCTTCCCATTCAAGTCTCTCCCCTGCTGAATAATGCTCTGAGGTGGCAGGAAGAATACAATGATATGCCATTGTCCTGAAAGGGTTGAAAGCTATATAACACAATCTGGTGGTTGCAACAATTTGTTCACACACTGAAGGGGCTTAAAAGGGACAATTTATGCCACTACAAAAAATGTGACTCTTCATCATCCACGTTGCCTCTTTCCACATGCTGTTTCACTACAAAAAAAAGTGATAAACTCTGCCTCCTGCACATTGCCTCTTACCACATGCTGTACTCCACATCATCACTGTCTGCTATGATGAAGAAGCCCCATATGGTTAAGAACGTCACAACATTGCCAGCAAGCACTAAGCCACACGCACCAGGTAGAATCTGCAACAATGGTCAGAAACTAGAACACTGTAATTACCATAACAGTTGATATAGGAAGACATACTTCAGCCAGCAGTACACTGGGATCAAGTTCAAATAAGCCTGGGGTAACAACAACACCCCCTCAGAAGAGACCCAATGCTAATTTCAAACAGGCTTCCATCTGATCACTTGATTTTATCCAGCACAGGTTAATGTGCTGAAAACTTCAATGATTAAAATATACTTTCATAGGCAATGGCAACATTAAGGATTTTATTACAGTTACACCAACATGATTCACAGAATATCTCAGTGACATCATTTGTTAATGGATCTATATTTAAAATATAGAAAAATACTACTGCCCTTTAATTTATATGCTGACAATATGCCAAATGGAGAAATGTATGTACCATGAGGTTGTTAAAAAATAAAAGTAGCTACTAGTACAGCAGTCTACCATATGGTACAGTAAAGGAAGTGAGACTCACGACAGGCTGTTTTGAAGGTGAGCGAGCCAGTACGATGGGAAGACCAAAAGCTGAGACAACAAGTGCGGCAGTGACGAAGTGTGCCAAATCCTTACAGGGGTTGCTGCCCCCAGAGTCCTCTGACACACGCCGGGCTATGAGGCTTGGAACCGGTGCTAGTACATAGAAGATCACCACAAAGAACGGCCACCAGTTACTGTAAAGTACAGTATTTTAGAGAGAATGAACTGTACAATGGATGTTGTACATTCATGGGTACCTTATACAGTACACTACAAACTACAGTTATTGTAACAAAAGTACAGTTAGAGATACTGAACTGTACAATAGATGCTGTGGATTTCCTGGCTACCCGTTACAGTACACTACAAACTACAGTTACTGTAAACAAAGTACAGTCCAAGATAATGAACTGTATAATGGATGCTGTGCACTTCCTGGGTACCTGTACAGTACAAAGTACAAACTACTGTTCAGTGGTTGTTGGTGGTAACCTACTGGTAATCTGTAATGACCATCATCCATGCACTTGATATAGTGCTGCCTACTTCTTAGGTGACTCTACATGAGTAACAAGCCTAATGGTTTTCTGTAGCTGATCTAGGAAACCATTCATGAAACTACTTGTAGATGGTAACCATATAACAGAGTGATGTACAGCCTACTATGGTGTCCTTGTTAACTGGGTGGAGAGATGAAAATGCAGCATCCAACCACAAACCAACCTCCATACTCTTCCCTGTGTCTCACTGTGGTGAGGCATTGTCTGCAAGGGAACATGGTTCACTGCCTGGGATAGCCCTGCAGGGGTGGCTGCTTGTCTGTGGTTGATGGGTCTGCTTGCCCAGACAGACCATTGTTACGGTACTCTACTATTAACCTGAGGTGTCCCGTCAACGTACGGGTATGTTGCAACGTTTTGCCACCCATCGACGTACCCATATGTTATGCACATTTTTCAAGTTTCAAGGGTGATTTTTGGTAGGCATATGTGGGAGACCTTCCTCTACCTGCTGTCAAGTGGGGATACTACCTGGCCCCACCTGACCCCCCTCCCCCCCCACAGTCAGCAATTCACCGGTTAGCAGTGACCTGGCCAGTAAAGACATGTTTCCCCATGGTCTCTCCAATGACGAAATTCAAGGTGAAAGTGATTCCTGAGGTGGAGGACAAAGAAATAAAGAAGCTAGAGGAAGAAACAAACAGAAGTGATGAGGTGGTAATGTCATAAAGGAAGGTGACATGTGGATGTGTTTGGTGAGTGAACAATGCTTATATTGCCTAAACTGTATTATTGTGTGAAAACCAATATAGTCATGTACTACACATAAATTTGTACCAAATAAATAAATAAATGTAACTTAAAGTGGCTTGAATTAGTTAACCCTCCCATAGTTCATTTTCTTTGAAGCCAGGTACACTGAGTACACTGAGAGAGAATGGAAAGGTAAGACTGACTGTCACCTGCAGGAACATTTATAAGCTCAGGAGGGCGATTTCTCTATGAATTTTTGATGTTTCTCACCAAAAGTGGAGGTTAGAGCCAAACATTTTTTTTTCCGAAATAGCTCGGGATTGGGGGGTATTGGAGGTGGGAAATCAGTTGGGGTGTGATGGGTTAATGCTACTAATACAGTTTATAAGTCTAGTCAACAAAGAAAGCAATATTCTTTTTAATTAACATTCTTATATATAGGAAGTGAAATATTATACTTTATGTCCTCTTTTAAATACTGAACATAATTTTCTCTTACAAGTACAGTACTTCAGTCATTAACAGAAATCAATATGGCATCAGCTGAAATATGTTGTCACTCAGAATTCTCAAAATTACCAGAGATACCAAAACATATGAAGAAACATAAGTCACAATGCTCAAACCCAGTTTTATCAAAGTTATGCATTACAGTATTTCTCTCCATATGTGTACCTATGCCATAAAAATACTGGCTACCATCACATAAAAAAAAAAAAAAACTATCTGTGAAACGTGTAATACATACTCGTATTGGGGCAAGGCACAGGCCAAGAAGAGAAACGTGAGGCCGATTGTGGTGGCAAAGGCCAACGCTACCAGTGCTGTGGAAGGAATGATACTGTACATTAACATTAATATAATAAACATTACAACATAGCTACATTGGGTGCAACTTTGCCCATGGCTTGTTTTCAAAATTATCACACCTAAAAGACTAATCATCAAGTGTTTTTCTTCTTATCAGTACAAGTAAAGAATTAATCGGCAAGTATGAGTTTCCAAAATATGGTTGTTGGAGATGAGTGTTTTAGAATGTACATAAAGGATTGATACAAATAACCATAATGTTCCTTGAATAAAGCATAAAATCAATCCTAAGATATAATGACTACTGTACTGCATATGGTAAGGAAGCATAATACCTCAAACAAGAAAACAGTACATCTCAAAAATTCAGGAAGCCATTAATACTGTACCTACTTCAGTTTTACATTACAGGTTGGACAGTACCTAGCTAGATTACAAATTCTATACTGTATATGAAACCCAGGTTGTAAATATACTGTAATATAATGGTTAGTCACACTTGGTTTCAATGCATTCAGCTACAAGTATGATTCTCATGGATATGCAACTCATACTGCCACTGCTAGTTTGTAAGTCAATTAAAAATGCACACATGACTAGGAAAAATACTTGTGGTAATTCAGTAAAGGTGGTCTTGAATACCTTAATGAGAAATGTTGATGACTGGGAGTTAATAAGGGGCAACTATAAGTTCAGCAACATTTTCCAATCCTTAAGTCGGCAAAAGGTCATGATGAAGGCGATGATGATGACGATAGGAAGGTCAACACTCTTCAATTCTCAAGTGGGAAAGAAAGTCAAGGTCATGATGATGGTAGTGCTGATGACATGACCAACACTTTGTGATCCTTAAGTGGGGAAAAAGGTCATGATTATGGGATGACATGATGACTAAAACTTCCTGATCCTTAAGTGAGAAAGAGTCATGATAAGTGATGATGATTACTTTTTGGTTTATGGGACAGTGTTTGTTCATATGCAACTGTCAAGAATTCTGTCTATCTATTGCCAGGTACTTCAATCACGTAAGGGGTGGCCGCAAACAAATCGCCTCCATGTTGCCCTCTCCAATGCCATTTCACTGCCCTAGTCGCAGCTCACACCCCTCTCTCTGATATACTTCTCCACTCCATCCCTCCATCTCATCCTCAGCCTCCCCCTCCCTCTCCCTCCCTCCACCTCACTCACATATCCAAATTTCAGTGTGGTCATAACAAATATGGTATATTGTAGTACACCTTTATTGCCCCAACAGGAGAATAGGGGCCTGGGGCTAGATTAATTAGTCCAGACACTTAGGGCGTGCATGGACATTCAGATATGGCAAGGACCAACACCACAAAGGCAAGAATGACTAGTTGCTTGCCTCTGTGCAGCACTATGTGACTAATAAACCTTAACCACTACTTACAGTTCTTCCCAGGTTGAATAATAATGTCTGGAGGTGGCACAAATGTACTATCGGTAATATAGATAAAATTTGTGCTTTTGGACAGTCAAGGTTACCTATTCTATTTCTAAACTAACTTATCAAACCTAACTACCCTAACAGAACTTGACTAAACTAAGTGAGGAGTGTGGCTGTCTGAAAATGCAATAATACCCTAAAGATGTTCTCAGGCTAACTTGGCTGAGTTTCAAGGTTGTTGAATGCAGATCACAAAGGCATGAAGCACAATGTATAATTTTACGATACTGCTCCAAACGAGATAGACAAATAGTGGATGGATGTGTCTTGACAAATTTCATTCTAAAATTATCGGTATTTCAAAAATACACCCAACTAACGTAGAGTGAAATTCATATGTTTGTCAACTAGCTTATGCAGTTTAATCAATTTTTCTGCTATATACATCTCTTGTAAATGCGCTTTTCGGTACTTAGTAGACTGGGAGTGGGAGTGAGGGTTGTTCAGCTAGCAGCTCCGTCTGTTATCGAATCTACGTCCAGGCTAAATCACCAGGTTAGGTTAGTTAATTTAAGTTAGATGTAACGAAAGACAGAGATAGGAGCTGGAGACTCCCCCCCAGTTCCTTTTTTATGTACAAAGAAAAGAACTGGCAATGAATGCTTATATAAGAGCAAATGTCTAGAACTGCTTATATTCAACAATGAGCATATTAATTTCAGTGTCTATTAGTTGGGTGTATTTCCGAAAATTTACTAAATTTTCTTGTATGTTACTGATGAAAAGTGGACAAAGTTATCAAAATGGAAAAATAGTAAAAAAATTGGAATATTTAATGTGTTAGCCTATATGCATAACAAACCAATACAGAACAAATGCCAAATCTGCATTGTCAGTGAGAAAATGAATGAATTACTGTTAGGCAGGATGGAGCAAACTAAAAAGTAAAAATAAAAAATAAAAATAATACAACCCTGAAGCTTTCTAAGTTAGGTGCACAAATTCTAGTTAATCGGACTCCTACTTTTAACCAATATTCATCTTACCTCGCATTTGCATGGTGAAAATCCACGGGAAATTCGAGAAAATAGAAAAAAACAGGAACAAAATGAGGACGATGAAATGGGAAATGACTCACTCCAGTATGACAAGAGAAAGACAATAAAGTAGGATTCCTGTACAACTCAATAATTATACGTATCAGCCTTCTTATAATGCATCAGATAACCACACTTCTATAATCTGAATATAAAACACTAAATTTTATTGCAGTTTGGTTGCACGAAATGTGGAATAAAAGTGAGAAAATTAGATTTCAGCTGGGACCTGACCTTTCAAGCCTGCCATGTTTGTTATGATCTCAGTTACGATTCTCTGAAAATATAGAAAACAATAGAATACAAAAACTCAATGTAGATCACAGTATTAATATATTTTCGACTCTACACTAATTTTCTATAATCCCTTTTGGTAGTTTTTCTAGTATTTGTAGGAAAAGCAAAAGTAATTCTGGAAACGTAATCGCACCATCAGCTGGGTGGGCTCTATCCGTGTCACTCAGCTCTATAATATGGAGTGGCCATCTCTGCAGCAAGTGTGAAGCCTTGCCCGCCATATTGAAACCCCTCCACTCGTCGCCTCCACAATGGTAATGCAATTGGATCCACTGTTCTTAGCTAGCTTTTACCGTTTCACTGTTGCTTACATAAGCTAAGCAGTGGGCTATGGCACTATATTTTCCGAATTCACTGACTTGTTACAAAAGACGTGGGCGTCGGTGGTGTAGATAAACGACATCAGCGCCGCCATGGGCCCCTGGCGGCGGTTACACAACCTATTTGGGGCCAACCGGGAGAAAGCCACTCCATACTATAGAGCTCAGTGATCCGTGCTCGTGCTCGCGCGCCGCGATTATAGCAGTGAGAAGGTGTATTCCTCTAAAATTATTAAAACGTTTTGTTTTTGTTATTCTCTTACATCTCTATTTTATTTCATATCAGCAACGGATAAGAAAGTGAAATATAGTAGAATTAAATTAGAGTCCCTGCAAGTGCTGCTTACATTCACCATGTTTGTACATGGAGAGGACTGAGGGGATGCTGTTGACAACGTTTTAAAAAAACTTTGACATGCTATAAGATCCTGTGACCCAGTGCCCACAAGCAGAGGTAGGTGTGAGAGCTGATAAGAATTCTGATTAAGACTGGAGTATCCCATGACTGACTGTAGTGCTAGAAGGGCGAGAAGCCAACATACCCAGACATCTCACCTCGCCCAGGGCAAAGTTTGTGGCCCCGCGAGGGTAACTATTTCATCATTTTACTCTTTACTCGATTGTATTTATTTTATTTTGCTTATTTTTACGAACAGGGCCAAGGTCGTAACGTACAAAGTGTTGGTGAAACTTAGATCCCACAAGAAGAAATCATGGATGCGTTCCCAAGTTGCAGTAGACCAGATCAACTTGAAGAAACAGAATGGATTCCCGACATCATTTATCTCATGCCGAAAAGGTAGTACATTCTGACAATTTATGTACATTGATCAGAATTCCATGGTACACCACTCATTTAACTATAAATAATCAGATTAACTTTGCATAAAATTTTCCTGTTAAATGCTATTAATAGTTGCAGTAGCATGACAGTTGTGTGACACCTATAAACTCTTCATTTTAACTTGGCCCAGCATTTTGACTTATTATAGCATACTTCACTTTGGTCAGTAGGAAAAAGACAATACTGCAGCTCTGCAGCCTTAGCATAGCACTTCTTCATGATTGGCTCCATATTGTACTGTTATAGTTACATTTAAGTGTAAGTGTATTCAAAATTGAGATGGCAATTTTAGGTTGTTAGCTCCTTTGAAGAAAGGCAGGTCAGAGGTGCCCTTGTGGTGGAAAAGTGCCTTTGATGCACAACAA